>JAFFSR010000216.1:757500-1067500 GCA_017163975.1 Anastatus disparis
ACTGTAAGTAAGCAGAAATAGAAGGTACCAAAGGATCAAACGCGACCCCACCAAAGTATTTATTGAGTTCATCAATAGAAAAAGTATGACCGGATCTATCACCACTAGAGCATATACCAAGGTTCCTGAGCTCCTTCCAGATCAGTCGAGAGTCAGTAATACCAGATAGTCTGTCATGATAGTAGAGCAGTTTAGCCGATTCAATGCGCTCATGAGCCTGATCACGAGCAACCCTGTAGCAAAGTAAATCAGCATGTAGTCTAGAGCGTTTATAGCGTCTGTACAGCCGATCCCTCTCTCGTATCAGATGATGATGTTCAGCAGTAAACCACGGTCGACGACGGCCCCCCTGACGGACCCTCCTGAGAGGCACAAATAGTGCAACTGCCTCATTCAGATGGTGATAGAGACATTCAAGGCGATCTGACAGGGAGGAATCACCGACACACACGGAACAATTCAGTGAACGAAAGTAATCAAGGAGAACAGCATCGTCAACGGAACTGTAATCACGAAAGCTTAAGTCATTGAGCAAAGGCTTAGAGAGAGATGACTGAACAGTAGCTGCAATGAAGTCATGTCCGTCGATGAATGGAACATCAGTCTTCCAGTAGTCAAGCAGCAAGTCATTCGCATCAACAAGGCAAAGGTCAAGCCATGTATCAGAAGTAGAGGTGTGGTGAGTTGGTCCATATGGCACAGAAAAGAGAGCATTTTCAGCAATCAAACTCCTGAGAAACACAGAATCATCAGAATCAGTACATAAATTAGTGTTAAAGTCACCCAGAATAACCTTAGTACTATAATTATGAATAAAAGAAGTTAAGTCAGGAATAAAATCTGTGTTTAACAGAAACGGAGCATGTGGGGGCCTATAGACGACACCAACAAAAACAGGCGAGGCCAAGTCATTAGAATTGACTTCACAGAATAAATATTCTGGCAAACCAGGCTTACCACACCATCCTCCCTTGGAGGAACATAAGCGCTCTGAAGAAAGAGAGTTATGAATAAATAAGGCAACGCCACCACCCCTGGTATTGCGGTCCTGCCTATGAAGAGCATAGTCATCCAAAGCAATCAAAGAGTCACCAACAATCTGGCCCAATTTGGTTTCGGTCACAGCTATCACGTGGAAGTAAGGGCGAGAAGCCAGAAAGAGCCTAATCATCTCAATGTGTGCTCTAATGGAGTTAGCATTGAAATGACAGACCCTTAGACCATCCTTAGCAGTATAGTAGTGATTATTGGAAGATGAAGCAATGTTGTTAGCAGAGAGTAGAGTGTTAGGCGCGATTGTAAAAGAGATTGGACTTACCTCAGCATCACAAGCTAAGACGTTGTCAGATTGACGGTAGGAGCCTGAGAAATCTTCGCTAAAAAAGCATCCAGATCCGCATCAGTGGTAATGCGGATAGGAACACCACTCTTCTTCCTGCGGACAAACAGCTTACCATCTCTCACAAAAGTAATGAAATCAGAATGCTCATCCTTGGACTTGATTAGCGCCCGGAGTTTCAATTGGTACAGAGCAGAGGGCAGAAACTCATTTACATTGATGAATCCAGAGGTAAGAGTATCGACGAGTCTAACCCCATGGAGAAGGTGCTCCTTGATTTTAGTAGTGTGCAGATTACCCATCCTGATTTTAGCAGCGATGATAGACCTGGCGAGTGAAGGTGACTTTAAGGAGACCAAGAGAGGAACCTTAGACGTTAAGACACGTTGGTGTTCAGATACATTCTCCACAGAAGCATCATCAACAGCAGCATCAGTTGTGACCCTGGATCGCCGAAGCGGACGGACAGAAGTAATATCTGTTAGAGAGAGACCAGGATCCAGAGTGGCCAGTACAGCGAAAGCTCCAGACTTGAGGTCTTTGAGTTCTTCGGGCACTAGCCCCCCGAGTACCAGATCAGAAGCACGCTCAAGGCGTGATTGCTGCGCCGACAATGCCTCGCATCGCTGCAGAAGAGACCTATTCAAGGTCTCCAACTCCTGAAGCTTACCAGACACAGGCTCAAGGACAGATGAATCAGGTGTCACCACAGGTGCGCTCTCTAGCCTCTTCAAAAGGTCATAATGATCGGCAGAGACTCGACCAACTCTAGCATCACAGGCAGCGAAGCGCTCCTCAATAGAGGAAGACAGTGTATCTACACGATCCTCAAGTGCAACAAGCCTGGTATCAAAAGCAGAAAACTTCGCGCCGATGGCAGTAATCTTCTCATCCATGGCATCCAGCTTGTTCACCTTCACCTCCAAGACATCAAGTTTATCAAGTTTCTCCATCTTAGAGAGAATTAACGCCAAAGTGTCAGGAGCAGCAGGAGCAGGTGACTGAGCAGCAGGAGCAGGTAACTTAGCAGCAGAAGAGGGAGTGGAAGGTGAAAAAGAAAGTCCAGAAACAGAGCTTACAGAACTGGAGCGAGCGCGCGAGCAATCCAGATTAGAAGCAGCAATACAACCTTTACACACCTTCACAGTTTGGTCAAGGTGACGGACATGATTGAGCTTATCACATGTACTGTGGAAGGAATTTTTACATCGCGCACAGACTTGAGGTTTGGATGTATGAGTGAAAGCCTTGCTACAAAGAAAGCACTGATTAGACATTATGAACTGTGGTGCAGAAGCAAGTGGAGAACAACCTTTACTTCAGTAGAGCAATTACAAGTGAAAGTATTAAGAGTAGAGTAAAGAGAAAAGAGTAAAGTGGAAACCAACCTTAATATCGGATTTCACTAAGAACAAGCGTTAGTAATGTATAAGCAGCAGAGAAGTGAAAAAGCAGTGGAGAAAAACCTTAATACTGGATTACACAGTAATATAAATGTAGATAAGATAGAGAGATAAAAATGTATGTAGTATAGTACGCTGAGCAAGCAAGAGATGGCGGCTAAGGTACTAAACAGAGAGCAATATAACAGCTGACGACGCTCAGAAGCAAATAGAAGGAAATTAGACAAGGTGCGATGGCAGCACCAAAGCGTGCGTGAGAGAAGGACAGACGAAAATAAAAAGAGAGAGAGAGAGAGAGAGAGAGACAAACATAGACAAAATGTTAAGTTTAACGTACACAATAGGCTAAGTTAATATCTTGAATTTACAGTCAATGCTGTGAAAGACTCTAAAATTAGTATTTCAGACGTAAAATTTTTAAAAAATCGATAAATTTACCATATACAGTTCTTGTCACCGCCCTCTAGAAGTAGTTTTTACACAATCTGACTTCAAATTCATGATCAGCAATCTGAAAAACCCCCAGGATAGTATTTCCAATGTTTATCGACTCTTCAAAAGACGCATGATTAAATTTTAATATTGTTTAAATCCATTTTAGGCAAAATTTCGACTTTTACCGATTTCCTCATCTTTTCAGCCCCATACAGAGGACTAGAATCGCGTTATAAAAATTTGAAGGTATGGTTTCCCGTGTATTTTTTCCCGTAGAATTCGATTTTGAAGTCCAATTAACCGTATCTCATGATTTGTTTTTTCTAGACTCGAAAAACCGCAAAAAAACCGTAAAAAATGAGGTTTTTTCAATAAAACTCTGAGAAAAGGTAGGAAAACCCTATATTTTTATTACAGATTCGGATTCAGCGTCGAAAAATACATGGGAATATGTATGTCCGGTCAAAAGTTCAGACATTTTTTTTCATTTTGTGGGCCTGTGTAATTATTAAAAAATGTTGAAATAGAGGTAGAGACAATAATTAATAAATAAAACAGTTTATAACTTCCATAAACATGTAAGATAATTAAAATTGAACGATTTTTTATTTAAAATTATATAGAAGGTAAGCAAATTTGTAATTTATAGAATAGTTTTGATAATGTTAGCAATCAATTAAATCAAATAAAAAATTTTTTCAAAAAAATAAATATAGAAAAATAAAAAAATAATCCCTTTTTTGGAGTTGGATGTCTCCAATCTAAGATACTTCTGGTGTAATACACTATTAAAAACTGTTTTCTTATGTTTAATTTATTTTATTTCATAGGGGTAACATTAACTACGAATAAACTTTCATGGCATTTAATTAATTTAGGCTAGCAAAATCAACCTCGCTCCTTACATCGCTCGGTTGCATTTTCATATATTATCTTATTATATATAAATTTGCTAATTTCATTGACAATAGTATTTCAATATAGAATATGTATTACTTTTTTTTCCAACTTTAAAAATTAAAATCATAAATATGTTGTTCGTTGTACTAAATTTAATAATCATTCATTCATCACTAATTAAATGATACTATCTATATGTTGAGACCTCTTATACGTGATTCTCGCGAAGAGAGAAGCATCGCGTTGATCAGCGTTGAGAGGGGATATAGAAAAGTAGCGAACGCGCTTTCACAGGCGCGCAGCTACGCCCCGAATTTTGACAGTCAAGCAATGATTAAATGTAATGCGTATATATCATAATGTATAAAATCCCTTTCTCCTTACAGCGTCGATAAGGAGTGGGACTGCGAGCGGTAAGAGGTAATCCCGGTGATCTGGCGAAGAAGAATTGAGTGTGCCAGCACTCGTGTATCATCTCTTTAGAAATAAAGATCAAATAAAATTTAATTGCCGAGTCAATGTCTTTTTTCTGTGTTATTCGCTCACAAATGATGGTGAAGAAGTTTGCCGAAAGAGCAGCTCCCTAACTGTGTGTGAGTGAATAACATACCATAAACATAAACAGTTAAACCGTGATAAATTGATAATTACTAGTGATTATAAAGTGTGAAATTCGTGGTGTGTAATTATGTTGTTTACTACGTTTATTGAATTAAAGTTTCGTAAAAAGGCAAAAACCTAAAGTAAAATTCTTGCAGAAGCATGAAGCTAGTAAAGCATAGCTTGGAGTTTTCACGCCATTGCAAGAATAAAGTAAAATCGCGTAGATATAGTAATATATTCGCGTAATAGATGATGCATGAGGCCTTATAATCCATATGCCTTATTCCTTTTTTCCTCTGTTTCCAGGACGAAGTCATCAAATATAAAACTTTTGAGTGAGCTAGTGCATACGGACCCGAGCTTACAGAGCAAGACGTCTCTGTGGTGTACGGTCTAGCTCAGCTTACTCGTTTATCAAGAAAACTTTGCAATTAGGACGATAAGTTTATGGAGTACCAAGATCGTGCTCGATAGACAAATCGTGTCAACCAAATCCGCCATTTTGTTAGCGTTTGATGCGGAATCGTGAATTATCAAAGAATGATTCTTTCTCAGCGCTAATTGAATAGTAGTTAATTTATAAGTACTTGTAGAGTTCTTATAACAAGTGCATCATATACTTGGTTATTTCTTGAAAACAAGTATATGACGTCACAACTGGCGCCCACAACGTTCATTTTAACTCATGACTGAGTAAATTATAAATTAAAAATTTTTTGTTTGATAAACGCGCATTAAAGTATGTAATAAAACACAATTGGCGCTCAACGCAATAAATAACTCACGCGAGAGTTAATTGCTCAAAAGATCTGTATACTAATATAGGAAAAATTTTTTCTTTCTCCTAATTTGTAATAGCATCGTATTATGTAACAAAGTCACAACTGACGCTATCCGGTGATATAAGACTTACAACGGAAAAATCAAAAGAATTAAAACTTTTGTTATTAAAAGCGCGAAAAATAGATATAAATTCACGAATATCGTACGTATAAGAATTAGATATTTGGCTTTGATTATAAATAATTCGCAATTATAGATAAAAACAAAATAGTACAAATGAGAAAATTAAAAGTTGTAGATTTCATTTTGAAATCAAAAAAGAAAATTAATAATAAAACAGAAAAAGAAGAAAATTTGGCGAAAAAAGTACAAATTAGATTAGAGAAAAATGTTAAAAACAATGATCAAACAGATTTTGTTGTATTAAGAGAAAAAAAACTAATACAGATTCTTGATGTAGTTAAAAGCCATTTAGAAAAATAAAACAGCGGTATAAACCTAATGTACTTCAAATTTGAAAAATTAGAGTCTCGAATTGAAAATTTAGAATTAGTAGTTAATGAAATGAAAATTAATGAGAGTAATGTAATAAAGAAACTATTAAAGGTTAGGCGAAAATTTAATTATAATATGCCGAGACTAATTGAACATTTGAATGATTTAGAAAGAGAAATTGAAATAATGCGTCAAAGAAAAGATTAAAATAATAAATTAAGAAAAGTTACATAAAAAGAAAAAGAAAAATTTAAATAGCGAAAGATAATTGCAAGTAATTTGAAATAAGTAAAATTTATGAAGAATAATATTTAAATATTACTTTATTATATATGTATAGAATTTGAAACGACATAAAAGTCGTCAAATTTCAAATTGCTTTCAAATATCGAAAGTAATCAAAGCCATAGAAACCTAAGCGAAAAGCCGCTAATGTAAAAAAATGCGCCAAATTGGTTGATATGTGCTTATTATAAGAAGAATAGAATTTAACACACGAAATAAAATAAAATTATAAGATTGAAATAAAATCTAATAGTGACACTCAGTCAGTGATACTCAAATTAAAATTTTGAGCATAGTAAGAAGATTTTTACATATAATCATAAGAATTCTTGATTTAAATCATTTTAAATTAAATAAATAAATTTGAGACAACGCTGAATAAGTTGATGTAGTTAATAAATTACGCACAATAACCGATTTGACGTGTTAAACATGAATTATAGATAAGCATCACAGACAATTTAAATAAATAAATAAACAATTATATGAAATGAGCATAACCGATAAATGTTTTAAACTGTAATTTCAACGACTAAAATTTTCAATATAGAAAAAGAATTTAAATTTAAATAATTAATTTATACAATCGTAAAAATTAACAGTCTAAAATATACCAAGACAAAACAAAAATACATACCGTTGAAAATACGTAAAATTTTGTTTTAATTCAAATTAAGGTTACTTAGTAAAAATTTTCATCTTAATATTTGCTCAAATTCCGTAAAAAATAAATAGATAAAATGCTGAAAAAACGTAGATCTGATGCTATAATGCAAGAGGTTCAAGAACGTCAAGAGAGCTTGACAACTATTCCAATAAAATTACGAGAATGGATGCAGGTAGTTTCAACAGAATTGAAAACTTTATTCCAGCAGAACGAAACAATGGAAAATAAAATGAATATTTCAGCTGATTGGGACAAATTAGTAAACATAGAGTTGGATAAAGAAGCAATGAAAGAGTATACGATTAAAGATCAACTAGATGTATTGACAGATGCATTAATAGAAGTAAGAAAGGAAAACAAAAATTTACAGTACAGCTTAGAACAACAAAGAGAAGAGCGAAGAAAGCAAAAACAAGAATATATGAGGTAAAAAGAAGAATTAAAACAAGAAAATGAAAGATTAAGACATGAAAATAAAAGAATAATTGATGAAATACAAGACAACTTAACACAAAAAATAAATGAGACTGCACAAGAATAAGAAGAAAGAATTGAAGAGCTTCAAATAATAGTAAATAGAAACAGCACACATACACAAGCAACTGAAATTCCTAACACAAAAATAAAAATACCAATGCCCAAATATGAAGGCATGAGTGATGAGCGGCCGATGGAATTCCTAAACGAATTAACACAATATATAGACTTGAAAGGATTAACGGAAAAAGAAACGTTACAATTATTGTAAACTGTACTATAGAAGGAAGCAAACTCATGGTGGTACATCTACCATGATAACGTGAAAACAATTGAGCAGTTCAAAAATATATTTTTAGAACGTTATTAAAATGAGAAAATTCAAAGGTCAACACAAAGAAAAGTAGAATATGGTCAGCACTATGAAAATAGTAAAATGAGTCGTGTAACGTACACTGCCGTTCAATTGCTTTTGCCCACCCTAGAGTAAAATTTATTAAAATAAAAAGTTTTATATCTCCGGAACTAATGATCGCATCTTCAAAATCCAAACAGCGTTTGAAAGATTGGTCAAAAATCTTTAAAATAAAGTAAGTCCGGTATGAAAAAAGTCATTTTCTAATTGCTTATAGCAATGTAAAAAAAATTTTTTTTACTAATTTTTTTTGCTTACATAAAAATAAATGCCATTTTTATGGAAATTACGATATCGAAAAAAAACCAAATGGAATTTAAAACTCTAATAGTCCTCTTTAAAATGAGCTAAGTAAAATGTTGTTATGACTTTTTAAACCATAGTTATGATGATTTTTCGAAAAAAAGACCTATTTTTTCAACCATGATTATCTCATAAACTAAGAAAGATAGAAAATTTTATATTAAAGAAAAAATGTTTCATTTTTAGTCTAGAATATATATATTTTGTGACCAATAAGTTTCGGGGAAAAAATTTTTTTTTACTAATTTTTTTAGGGAAATTTTATGAAAAATTAGTAAAAATTTTTAATTAAACGAATAAAAAAAAAAATTTTTTTCCGAAACTTATTGGTCACAAAATATATGTATTCTAGACTAAAAATGAAACATTTTTTCTTCAATACAAAATTTTCTATCTTTCTTAGTTTATGAGATAATCATGGTTGAAAAAATAGG
The DNA here is from genome assembly GCA_017163975.1 of Anastatus disparis. Taxonomy (NCBI): domain Eukaryota; kingdom Metazoa; phylum Arthropoda; class Insecta; order Hymenoptera; family Eupelmidae; genus Anastatus; species Anastatus disparis. The sequence goes on from JAFFSR010000216.1 coordinate 766,040, forward strand.
TCTTTTTTTCGAAAAATCATCATAACTATGGTTAAAAAAGTCATAACAACATTTTACTTAGCTCATTTTAAAGAGGACTATTAGAATTTTAAATTCCATTTGGTTTTTTTTCGTTATCATGATTTCCATAAAAATGGCATTTATTTTTATGTAAGCAAAAAAAATTAGAAAAAAAATTTTTTTTACATTGCTATAAGCAATTAGAAAATGACTTTTTTCATACCGGACTTACTTTATTTTAAAGATTTTTGACCAATCTTTCAAACGCTGTTTGGATTTTGAAGATGCGATCATTAGTTCCGGAGATATAAAACTTTTTATTTCAATAAATTTTACTCTAGGGTGGGCAAAAGCAATTGAACGGCAGTGTACGCTACACAGATATTTGGTTGAACTGCAATTAAATTATTCAGAAGAGGAATTGACTATTAAAATAAGTAAGTATTTCGACAGAAATATCAAGCAAGCTATGAAATGTTCACAAATAAAAAATAAAAACATACTATTTGAAATACTTGCAGACTATGATAGGGATGATAACAAAAGAGATAGAAATACATACAAACAAAAAAGCCCTCAAAATTCATATAAGCAACAGTATCAAGAAACAAATAGACAAAGCCAATATAACCAACAACAGCAACAAGATATAAACCAGCAAAAACAACAGCAACAAGATATAAACCAGCAAAAGCAACAGCACCAAGAAATAGACACATGCAATGCTGGAAGAGAAAATACAAACAGAAGTGAAAATAGTCACACATACAATAATCAAAAACAAGAATACAGGAAACCATACAATAGAAACGAACAAATAAATAGCGCAAGAATAATAGAAAGATAGGGATAGAAACATACAGCGCGAAGTCCATAAACAACCAGTAAGTCCAAATCAAATAAAAGAAGCAAGCAGAGAAATGCACGAAACACCTAACATGGACAACATCACAATGAGAAAAAAGCAGGAAAATTAAAAGAAGTTGTATCTGAAAATAAGAGAGAAGGGGTAACAGATACAACGAACAATAATACCCCAATACCACCGGAATGTAAAATAAGTACTATAGAACAAGAAGATGAAACAACAATAAATCAACAAATAACAACATGTCCGGAAATTAGAATAAAATTACAAGGAAAAATTACACAAGCATTGGTCGACACTGGAAGTGAAGTCACTTGCATCTCAGAAAGATTCTTTTATGAGAACATATATCATTTAGAAAAATGTCCAAGGTTACCAATAACAGGCAAATATATTAAAACGGCAACAAGCTCTAAATCAAAGAGGATAAAACAGCAAATATTAATTAACACAGATTTTGATGGGCAAAAGATAGATCTAATATATCTAATAATGCTAAATTTGATAAAAGATTGTATCTTAGGGTATGATACACAGAAATTCGTACATATGATAATAAACACGTTGCATGAAGAGATACTATTATCCATTAACGATGAATACGTTAATATAAAATATTATTAGCAAAAGCTCAGTGAGTACGCTCACATTCAAATAATCGAAACACACGAAAGCGTGATTGACTTGAAGACATGTGTTATCGAAAATAAAGAAGAAATTACGAATTTCTCACACACAGAAAATCATTTTTCTACACACATATTCACACATGATAAGATTTGTGAAAAAATAAAACAAGGTGAAAATATAACACTTCAACAAGAGATTCAGTTGATAAATCTGATCTCAAAATATAAATCAGTATTCAGTAATGCACCGGGACGTTTGTTATTATATAAGTATGAAATCAAAACAACAGATGATGCACCATTCTACTCAAAGCATATCGTATACCGATACATCATCGTCAAAAGGTATTAGATGAGATAGACAAAATGCTACAATTAGGAATCATTAAAAAATTCAATAACCCATACATTAACTCTATTGTAACAGTAATAAAGAAAGATGGATCTGTAAGATTATGTTTGGATGCTAGAAAGCTAAACGAAATAATCGTTGATGAATATGAAGCACCGCCATCGATAGAAGAAATATTTTTACGGTGTAAGAAAATAAAATTTATGTCAAATTTAGACTTGACTAGCAGTTATTGGCAAGTCGAATTAACAGAAAATAGCAAAAAATATACAGCATTTAAAATAGAAAATAAAGTCTATGAATTCAATGTAGCTGCCTTTGGAATTAAGACTAGCAGCGCAGCATTATTAAGGGGTCTTGGTGAAATAATAAGTGATATGCAAGATTTCCTATTAGCATTAGTAGATGATTTACATATTAGATCATCAACATTCGATGAACACTTATTTCATCTAGAAGAATTATTCAAAAAAGCTGCGAAACATAATATTAAATTTAATTTTCAAAAGTCAAATTTTTGCAGAAAACAGAATAGAATTCTTAAGTCATTTCATATCAGCAGATGGCATTGCGCCAGATCCTGATAAAATAAGATCTATCAAAGAATTCTAAGTACCAAAAAATCAGAAGCAATTACAAGCTTTTTTGGGCTTTGTAAACTTCTATACAAAATTCGCAAAAGGATATGCAAATGAAATATTACCATTGATATCTTTGTTGCGAAAGAACGTTCCATACACATGGACAGATAAACAGCAAAAAGCTTTTGAGAAAATAAAAAGCTTATTTGACGGAAATATCATTTTAAAATTTGTTGATACAACAAAACCATTTATATTAACTACTGATGCGAGTGATTACGCAATCGCAGCAATACTGTCACAATTAGATGACAATAATTATGAAAATATTATTTGCTTCATCAACAGGACACTAAAAGATAGTGAAATAAATTATTTTACAACTGAGAAAGAGTTGTTAGCCATAGTATGGTCATTGAAAAAATTAGACACGTATTTAAAAGGTTCCACAAAAATAATTGTAAAAACAGACCATTAAGCAATAACTTTTCTAAATAGGTGTAAATTTAGTAACGAGAGACTTGAACGATGGAGCTTGACACTCCAAGATTATAATATATATCCTGAGCATATACCAGGACATAAAAATAAAGCTGCAGATTTTCTAAGTCGGCAAGATACGACAGAAAAAGAGTTTAAAAAAGATAAAATAATAATCGCTGCAATAGCACAGAAATTTGAGATAAAAATCGAGTTAAAAAGCAAGCTAGCAAAGTTGCAAACTTTTCAGCAACAAGACATATATTTCAACAAACTCGAAGAAAAAATGAAAAGCAATAAAAACATTCAAAAAACATACGAATACATAGATGATATGTTAACAAAAAAGTCAACTACAGGAAATAAAATTATATTACTTGAAAATTCAATAAAGGAGATGATTACAAACACACATGAAGTTTATGGACACATAGGTCCAAAGAAAACTCTTAAAATGTTAATGGAAAATTTCCAAGCTCCGAAACTCAGAAAAATAACTTATACAATATTGAAAACATGCAAGATTTGTGAAAAAACTAAATGGTTAACTGTGAAGTATAAACCACAAACAACACCAATTTTAGTAGAAAAAAAAAATCAAATACTGTCAATTTACGGCCCATTACCAGTGTCAACGGGGGGCGTAAAACATATATTAACAACATTGACACATAGAGAACTAGCAAAATTTTTTAGAAGGTTTTTAGACGATTCACATAAATCTTGGGAATTTTTTGTACCAAAAATACAAGAAATAATGAACTCAGTGTACCATGAAACTACAAAGTTTACGCCACTTGAGTTACATTTTAATAAAAATCCAGAAAGATTTTGGCAAAAATATTTTAATTTTGAAAAATCAAAATTTAGCTATGAAAGAAAAATCTATTTAGCAAAAGAAAATATGCATAAAGAGAGGGAAAAAAGTGCAAACAAACAAAATCTAAATAAAAATCAGCATGAATTTAAAATACACGATAAAGTATTAATAAAAGCGTTAAACGTTTCTGACACTGAAAATGACAAAATTGCTAAGTTTTTTCAAATTTATGAAGGGCCATACATTGTAAAAAATAAAATAGCAAATGATACATATTTGCTAACAAATGAGAAAAATGAAGAGAGGGGAAAATTCCACTTGACAACCTCAAACCATTCTTTGAAAATTAAAATTTGTATAAAGTAGAAATAAGAGTGAAAACTAATACAGATATGATAAATAACAACACACACAAACAATTAATAGCCAGGTATGATGAAATACAAGGTATCATCATAAATCCAAACAAAGGTCCTCGCAGACACGTAATAACAGTCGAAAGACAAAGTTATACTGAAAATTCTAAGAAATATTAGTTAATAAAATTCAAAAATCAAAAGTAAACTAGTCATAGTAAGAAATTAAGTAGTTAATAGTTTAAAATAAGTGTAGCGCATAAAAGAACATGGTATTGTTAATCTAAAAGAAAAAAGTCTTAGTTGATAGTTCATCGTGTACAGCAAAATGTATAGAGCAAATCCGTATCCTTATAAAAAGAAAATCAACTTCAAAACTCATCCTAAAAAGTTCAGGCATGTTGCGACGAGTCCAGATTTGTACGTAAAATGTAGACACGTAGAAACGCAAGTAGATGAAAAATCATTGAAAAATAAAAAATTACACATTATATGGGACGAGTCACTGAACAGAAGCATGAACTATGAGGAAAAAATAGAAACATCAGCAACATGGAATTCAACATTAAATAGATTTAAAGTAGTACAAGCAGGAACAGCAACACAAGCAAGAAATAAATCAAAAATAGCAACAACTAAAACATACACAGAAGGATCTGAAGCATAACAAAAAAAGATGAGACTAGATGAACTACAGGACGCAGGTGAACTTATGACAATAAAACCTAAAATAGACAGAGAAGTTTACTCATTGTGCTATGATAAGGAAGAAAGAAAATTAAGATTAACGTATTGCGAAGAAAATACATTATACATACAAAGCCTGCAACGAATGGGAATACCGTCAAATTCTGAAGATCTGGCGGACCCAGAACCAAAGAGTATGATAGGATAAGATAGGCGAAATGACACCCCTCGGGGATTTGGAATTTGGTTGCATGAATGGTCAACATATATCGAATAATGAATTTTAAGATTAGCAAACCCTTCCCCCCATTCCCCCCACCTCCAAAAAACGTGTTTTTTCAATAATTTTGGTTTTCGACACCTTAATTATTATTACCCAGTCTGGAAAAATTTTTACATAATTTTTGCATAAATACCCATAAAAAAAATGCTTACCTTGAATTTTTAACTGGGCGACCTAACCTAAAAAAGTTTCTAAAATCTTAAAATTGCTCTAAAAACTCGCCATTTAAAGGTGTAAAAAAGATATTTGGTAAAAAGTTTTGAAAAAATGATCTTAAAATGTAAGATTTTTTTCAGATTTGTCGAAGTGGTGCGCCATATCTAAAAGTCGAAAAAACTACTTTTTTAACGGTTTTTTAGTGTTTTTTTGCCACTTACGCCTCACTGAAGCTAATTTTAATAGATCTGATAGTATTTTTAATTTCTGCGGTAAAAAATACGTCGAAAATATGTACTGTACTTGTTAAAAATATTTTTATACTATTTACTAGAAATCGAAAACGAAAAAGTAGTCTGCTTCAAGCATGTCAGAAGTACTATCTTTTCTTCTATGGTGTTTGAATAGCCATTTGTTATCTTCTTATCATTGAATTATACATATTTTTGTGTATTTTTTCCTGTAGAATGAAGTGGTGCCATAAGTTTTACTTTAACTAGCTTTATGGAAGGGTCCAAAGAGCAAAAGATAGTCTTTTCCGATTTTTTCAAAAGTTTTCGCTGTATCTAATGTTAAAATGAAAAATTTTTTTTTTAGTAAATGGTTAATACTTTCTACACATTAACCTTATAGATGACACATAAACTAATTTTTTTATAATAAAGTCAGAAATGAAATGGTAATAGATTAATTGTAATAATTAATTAATTTTTTATAAATACGATCTTAAAGTTTTATCAATTGCAGAAAATTATATAAAATTGAAATGTATATGCAATGATATACATATATATATATATATATATATATATATATATATATATATATATATATATATATATATATATATAAAATGGAAAGAAAAAAGACTTTTATAGAAAATTTTATCTTATATGAGAAAAAAAGGTTGTATGATTTTTTGTACATGATTATTATTAGTAATCATAGATGATCATTAATTTAATTTAATTGTACAAACTTTAATGATATATTATCTTCTCACAAAATAATGGACTTTCTGATGAGAAAAAATTCGAATAATTCCATATTTTTTGTTCGGAAGATTGGAACTCTGGCTCGAATTTATAAACATGACTTGAGTATTGAGTATAACTTTAAACTTATGTATCGTTACTTGAGTAACAGCTGTTACTTTAATTAAATATTACATTTTTATCAACGAGTATTTTATCTGTGTGATTAACCCTCTATTGAAGTAAAAGCTGATACTCAAGTAACGATACGTAAGTTTTAAGTTATACTCAATACTCAAATTACGTCTATGAATTCAAGCCTACGATTGTTGTTTAGAAAATTGAATTTGAGATTGTAGCGCTTGCTCGTAAAAGCTACAGAAAACTAACGTTCTTTGCTAAGAGAATTGTTCCCAGCAGCGCAGATATGAGACCTGTCTATACAAGTTGTAGACAGACGTACCCTTATATAGATCAGGTGAACTAGCAGAACGTAAATATCTTTCTGTTAGCAACAAACTTTTTCGTTTCATTCTGATTTTATCGCTTAAAACTTCATTGTTGTATTGACATTGCTCTTTGCATAAATATATTTTAAAGTATATTGAAAATTATTTAACTCCGACAAATTAGCTATCATCACTTAATATCTTGTTTTTAAATGTATATATTACAGTGTGAAACTTTTTAGTTTATAGTATGTTATGTAAATATTTCAAAAATATATTTAAATTTATAGTTTAACATTTATGTATAATTATTTATGTACGCTTAAAACTTTATTGTTGTATTGACGTTGCTCTTCGCATAAATATATTTTAAAGTATATTGAAAATTATTGAACTCCGACAAATTAGCTATCATCACTTAATATCTTATTTTTAAATGTGTGTATTACAGTGTGAAATTTATAGTTTATAGTATGTAATGTGAATATTTCAAAAATATATTTTAATTTATAGATTAACATTTATTTATAAAATGTCAGAATATTGTGTAAAGTTTGTCAAAGTATAGTTAAATTCGTGTATTAATAATATATTATAAAACCAGTTTTTTTAATAACTATTTAATTAATATTTATTTGATTGCAGTACCGTAAAGGACGTAGTTCCTGATCAGGGCGTAATTTCTGATCATTATTTAATATAAATCATAATCTTTAAGATTCTAGTAGGAAAAACCTTTTTTTAATTTATGAGGAAAAGTAGATTGAGCATAAAAAATGCTTCGTTTATGTGAAAAAGAAATATACTTTTACTTTTTTACATGTAAATATGTGATCAGAAATACCTCTTAGGTGATCAGAAATTACGTCCTTCACGGTATAAAGTATTCTTTTTTTTAAGCAATAATTTAATTTTATAAATATCGAACTCGAATCATAAACTTTGTTCATTTCTATTAAAAAATACATAATTTTATAATTTCATGTTGAATTGAAAACTTTTAGAGTATTGGCATAAGATTATTTTAAATTAAGTTTTAAGATTTTTTTATTAATTTCTAAATCCGTTATGTAGTAGTAACAAAATTATAATATTAAAAATGTAATATTTCAAATTCACATATTTTGAAAACTTAACGATTGGTTAGAATATTTCATTTTTCTCAATATACACTCCAATAAAAATAAAGATTATATAAATATTTATACAAATATATCAACTATATCAAAGTGCATTAGAATGTTTCAAAAAGTTACTTTCTGGATTCAACATACAGTTTGACATATTTTGATGTGCTTTCATATATTTTAGTATTCATTAATAAAATGTAAATAATTCTTTCTTATAATATTGAAAATACTGTGATACATTTTAATAAGACTGACTATATTTTGAAATATTTTAATACATTTAAATGTATAACTTTTTGCATTTCTATACATTTACATGTACATAACCATAATAATTGGAAAGTGTGTTCATATTCTTTAATATGCTTTGATACCCTTTGGTGCACCTTCATATATTTCAATCGGCTCCATGATTAGATCGATCATTCATTTTAATATATTTGAATTTATTATGAATATATATCAAAATAAAAATTAATTTTATAAAATTAACGTCCATAAATTGTTGTTATATGATATAAATTCAAAAGTAAATTAACTTGGTGTAACTTTTTAAAATTTCTTGAAGATCTTGCTAGTTTAGGTCAATCTTTAAAGTAAATAATATGTAAACTTCATTCTGTACATTAAGTTTTAATAAAAATGAATTGATTATTATGATAAGAAAACAAACGTTAATGTAAAGTAGTTATTTATTAGACACAAGCTTTTGTTAATATTTTAATTGATTTTTTCAGAAATATAGGCATTCGTAATATTAATACTATACTGTCAATGTTCTTATAAAATCTTTATACTGATAGATATATAAGTAAATTGACAATATACTATTGATATTACTGATTTCTAAACTCCTCAAGAGATCGACCAAAGTATTGTCGAAAGTTGAATTTTAATGAAGAATTATTTGATATTGACATCTGTTTTTTCTGAATCCTAATAATCAATTAATTTTTATCTAAACACCAATATAGAAAGAATTAATAAATAAAACTTAAATAACATTTTCACAATAATTAAATTATCTTAAGAGGATGTTAACGTAAAATAGTTTTTAATAAAAGAAATTCCAAAGACATGTTTTTGAATGAAATTATTAATAGATGGTATCAAAAGTTTCTAAATAAGTTAAATTTCTCCATGAAAAATTGACTTCAGCTGACTTTATTGAGCAAAGATGATGAAAAGATTTTAATATTCTAAAAGGTATGTTATTATTATTCGAACATTCACATTTTAGTCATATGGATATACTATCATAATCCAACTGTAATGCGCATATCCGAAGATAATATGAATTTTGCAAAAGATAATTGTAAAATGAAACAAGATAAAAAAATGTAAAATGTAACAAAATAAAAAATTTAAAGTTAAATATTTCTTATGCATTAATTTAAATAAGATATTAGGACAGTTGTAAGATTTCGTAATTCCTAAGTTAGTTTTATAATGAGTTAGTAGAGAGAACTGTGCTATGAAGTACCCAGACGGCGCCAAAAAAATCTTCGGTCTCTCCCGCCGCCTTTCCCTCGCGCGTTATAGATATGAAGGTTCCCCGTCCCCGGGCAAGATGGACATGTGTTTTTGGACTTTGGAGAGCGACGAAGAGATTTCTTTCCCCTCTCGGCGCTATAGCTCACATCTAGCTGTAGACACCCCCTCTCCAACTTACTGTACAGGGGCCTGTGAGTGTTGAAGAGAGCAACGGAGAGATGTATACTTACCCCTCTTGGCGCTATAGCATCCATCGGCGTATAGACATCGCTCTCTTACTTACCGTACAGCCCGTAAGCGTTGGGCTTTGTGGACAGCAGCGAAGAGTACTGGCTACCCCCTCTTGGCGTTATAGCTTACATCGAATTATATGAATTTACATTAGAAAAATTTAGTTAAAAATTTTAATTAATAAAAAGTTTTAGAAAAAAGATAAAATATGAATGAAAAATGTTTAAGAAAATTTATGAAAAAATTATGTTAAAAAAATTAAAAAATTTTTAAATTATATAAAAGAATGCATATGAAAAAATTTTTATATAAAATGGAATTGAATAAATTTTGGTGGGTTGTAGTGTGAAGTGGATGAAAAAGGTTAGGATGGGTATGATACAGGGTAAAATAAAAACAGAATAAATAATTTTAATATATATATATATTGAAAACAAAATATTACAAGTTTTATGCATTTAGTCTTTGAATAAATCTTCTGCTGAATTTTTTCAAGTTTTTAAATCTGGATTTTTCTTCATCCAGAGCTTCAGCCGAAAATGAAAAAAATTTTTAATAAATATTTAATTATTTTATGATGATGATATACAATTTAAAAAAAACAAAACTTACAGAAAAGAGCTTGTTGATTTCGTCGTCACTGTTGTCAACGACTTCTTTATAAAATTTGAGTAAGCGGTTTGCTGTGATCTGAAATCAAAGAAAAGAAAAATATATTTAAGAAAAGATTTAAAATATTATTTTATAACATGTATGTCAAAATACTTACAGTTCCTATCAGCGGTGTCATAGGTATAATCGTATGGATGCGTATGCCTGGTGTGATTGGCTGAAAAAAAAAAGGAATATAATAATTAAAAAAAAGATATCATTATTATAATTAATAAAAATAAAATTATACCTCTAGGTCATATGTCGCGTTGATTTCTCTGAGTGTTTTTACCCGAAGCCTAGGATGATGATTCTGGTCAGAATGTGTTTTCTGAAAAAAAATAAATATTTTAAAAATGATTTAAAATTTAAAAATATTTTAAAGTAAAACATACATACCCAGAAAGCATTATTAATATTCTTAATTTCCTCGACTTAATTTTTCGACTGTAGCTTCCTACGTTTTAAGCGCATTACGCGTCTTCGTACCTGAAAAAAAGAAAATAAAAATTAAATTTTAATTATAAATTTTATTTATAAAAAAAAAGGAAAAATAACTTACCATGGTTTCTCTAAAATTTTCCATGTTCGATGATTTTTTAGAAAAAATTTGGAGAAGAAATTTAAATTTACTAAGATTTTGACTCAGCTACAGATGAAAGTATAATGAGAAGAAAATTTTTTAAGAAAGATTCGAACATTGAAATATATATAATGATGGTAAAAAAGATGGTGGAAGAAAAAAAGTTTATGCTTACATCTGGTATTTATTGTATACAATTTACTGGTTATGTTTGAAAGTAACTTTTCAAAATATATATTTTTATGAATTTGGGTTCATCCTGTGAAGAAATTTTTTATTATTATTAGGATAGAGGGTTAGAAATACAAATAAAAAGTCACAAGATTTTGAAAATTTTGAATTTATTTTAAACAATACAGTTTCGTCGTACAAGATTGAATACAGTAACTACCGCCTATGATATTTTTATTTAAAACATGAGTTAATTTGTTACATCGAATAATGTTTTTTTTATTTTTTTTAACTAATTGATTAAAACAGTATAAAATTATTGTGTCGTTTTCTTGTAAATTATTAGTAAACAATATACAAAAACTCTGTAATGAATTGAATTGACACATATAATGTAAAAACACAACACAGTAATTACCACAAACTGTAGACTGTGGTTGTTGTAAACATTTGGTATTCCAGGTATATTTTCTGCAATTCCTCTTTAAAGCGCTTCGAAAATACGGTGATTGAGGTGGTTGGCCGTAACTGTCGAAGAAGGTTCCTATACCTTCTTTGTCTATGTATAATGCTACCCGATGAGTTCCAGACCGATAACTTTCATCTGTATTAATTACTAATGCTATTGGTCTCGTCAATATTCGCAGGATTCGATCTGCTGCTACTATCCCTACTGTTAGTGTTGGAAGGTGCTGAATCGCCTGTAATATTTGACATGTATTCATCTTTCTTACTTGGTGATTCTTTGATAGGGCTCAAACCAGCAGTTGGATTATTTTGACTACCTTCTTCTTTATCTTTTATATTTGATGGTTCATTTTCTTTATTTTCTTCGGGGTCTTTAGCCAGATAATTCGATAACGTACTTAATATTGTCGATGAAGATGATGTTGAATTCTTTTCCTCGTCGCTGTCATCGCATACTGTATTATTTTTACGATATTCACACGCATATATTTCCAAAATTTCGAGAATTTCACCTTCATCCTCATCTTTGTCAAAGTTTAAAGTGCGTGGTTTATTATTTTAACTTCTTTTGTAATGGAATCTCTGAATTTTATTTTCAGATCGTTGAGCCATTTTTTTAACAAAGCTGCTTTATGCACTGCACAGTTTACCCAGGAACACGATTTTGTTTTATGATAAACGCACGAGGTTAAAATTTCATCTTTGTATTTAGAATTCATCATTGCGAAACTGGGTACTTCATAATCATCTAAGTTAATCACTTTTCGTCCTGAAATGTCTGTTAAAAAATTGACTTTGGGTCGACCAGAAAGCGTTGTATCACCTTCAAACCATTCTATATCGTGCACAAACTTCGTCAACGAGTTATTTGCCCATTGTAAATAACTATTAAGCTGTAAGAATTCGTGAGGTGGCTTTATAATCCAATGTGAATACGCGTCTCCTTGAAGAGACATTACGGCAACTTCTTTAGGTATAATTTTGTACTCTTTATCGAAAATGAGTTGAATATCTATAATTAACTCCATTTTTGTTTTAAAAATGTATAGCACACGTAAGTAAAACTAAATTTTTTTCAAACTACTACGTTTAATCAGACAAAATTGACTTTTGAAAAAATTAAGTCGCTCCTCGTCTTTTTATTCTCTAAGCTCCGCCCTTATTCCCCTCTTTTAAAAACATTTATTTATAGAGATTCTAATTTTAAATTTATGAGTTAAAGTCAACTATAACTTGTCTTGAAGAGTCGATCTCTAATACATTATCGTAATCCGAGTAAATTATACAGTTTATCGTTTTGGTAAGAGCTATTTCGAAATGCACTTCTATGCGTATAGAGCCATGACGAACGAGATTCCAATGATCGCAAAAATTTGCTGATAAATCGGGTGTCAAATCAAAAGCGAAAAGGCAGTATCCGCCGAGATGATTTGTACGTGTAATCTCGTTACCTTCATTCGTAAAGTGTATGCCAGTTCCAGAGAAAATCGTATGATAAGCGTCAACGTAAAGCTTATTATTACCAGTAAAAATAGGTAGTAATGGTCTACTCGAAACGGTTACACCGTCGATATATAAAGACAAAAAATCTATGATAAAATGTTTAAAATTAAATGGATTTAATGTACGACCCCCGTAAATGCTCGATTATCTACAAAACCTAAAATTATTCTTTTAGGTATTTGTCCTAATATAACATTGTCAAATGTATTACCTAAAATACCAGCAGGCATGGTTATAGATTTTACTTCTATTCTTGTCAAGGGATATTTAGCCGTTGTTTTTGAAAGTGCATTAGCATGGGCTAATAGAATATTGGGGCTTATTCTTACACGTCTTACGAAAAGCGTAGCCTCAACGATGTGAATACTGAAATTTGCGTCATTCGTTGAGTCCATAAGACGAAAAGCGTCTTTAGATCTTACGAATCGTAATCTTATTTCTACGCCATTTAAAAGATGACGATCTTGGTTAAATAAATCACAATGCAGGCGACCGAGTAGATCAACTATTTTACCAGCGTAAGTATGTTTACAACGTTCTACTAGACCCTTATTACATTCAGCCTGCAAAGCATCTGGTTTAGCATTCATTTTACCTGCAGTGTCTGCATACCACAGAGAGGTAGTTAAATGAGTATCTTTAGCTGCACGCCCGTAATTTAAAAGAGATTCTATATATGCACGATATGGATAGGCATTATTAGGTGGCGATACTAATTTATTATTACATAATACATCTACTTCCCTAGTGGAAATCGAATCTGTGAATAACTGGGAATAACTGTGAATAACTGGGAATAACTGTTATAAACTGTTCAGTTTGAGACAGGAATAACAGTTATTCCCAGTTATTCCCAGTTATTCCCAGTTATTCACAGTTATTCCCAGTTATTTACAGTTTAGTTTAATAATAATTTGAAAAATATAAATTTGAAAAAATGAAAAAAATATATATTTTTTTTATTTTTTTTTCTATTATAAATATATTTGGGAATAACTGTTATTCGTACCTCTGTTTTTTCAAATTATTTTTAAGTTATAAACTGTGAATAACTGGGAATAACTGAGAATAACTGGGAATAACTGGGAATAACTGGGAATAACTGGGAATAACTGTTATTCCTGTCTCAAACTGAACAGTTTATAACAGTTATTCCCAGTTATTCACAGTTATTCCCAGTTATTTCCAGTTATTTCCAGTTATTCCCAGTTATTCACAGATTCGATTTCCACTAGGGTTGTTGAAATAAACTATGTAATATATAATTTAGAGGCCCGACTTTTTCGTTATTTTCTGCATCTTTCGGTAGTATTTGAATGCGTAAGCTTAAAATAGTATGAGCAAGATCAATGTAACTCTCTCCACTGCTGGATATTACAAATTCTAAAGGTGCATTGTCGTTTAACGATGATACGGGCTTATAATGTACTATTTCATTTCATTCGATAGATGTTTGAGTGTGTGGGAGAGTAAATAATGACAGCTCTGATTTAAGACACTCATTACTATGGCTGTGTGAAAAAGCAATGATGTTTTTTAGTTAAAAATATCGTTTGACTTTTGTCTGCGTGAAATTTTTTTCTTAGGACGGTGAACAGTGGTTTCATTTTTTCTCTTAATTACACCGCTCGAGCGACGTCTCTTTTTTCTATTACCTGCTGAAGTTTTTTTTCTCCTTTTGCCACTTTTTCTTTTTCTTCTTTTTTTTCTCTTTTTTGCTAATGAGTTTGCGATGCTTTCAATCGAACGTCGCTTCAAAGACTGTATTGCTGAATTGAAAACAAGATTTTTATATCCTGACCCGCTCATTAACATTTCGTTAATTTTATTTTTTGCTTTTTCTTTTAAATTATCTTTTGATTCTGTAAATCGATTTTTTATAGATTTTTTGAAACTAATATTATCGCCTATATCTTCAAGTACTCTTATTCCACCATGCAGAGCTTCTTTACCAACTGCTCTTAACGTTTTTAATACAAAAGGTAAAATAGTTCTGGCCAGACCTGAAAAAAAAAACTTCCAAGACCTGAACCGCGCTGCCAGCGCGAACCGGCGAAAACGTTGCGTACACCGTTTCTGCTACCGATTTGATTTTCGTAGTATGCTATATAATGACTCATTTTACACTTACATTTAAAGAATACGCTTAAAATGAAGTGTTAATGTGAGACTTCCATACTCGAATGCTATAGGACTACCGTGTGCGTCTCTTATATCAATAACGATATTGTTAAATGCATTTTTCATCAGTGGTATATATTTAATAGGTGCAAAATTTTTTACTATTGTAGTTCCGAATTTGTAATTAGCATTGTCTAAAGAAACAATTCTAAGTAATGAGGCTTGTGTGTCCTTTACTGTAAAAGGTTCACAAACGTCCGAGTAGACAAATAACTGCTCAGGTATAGCACGCACCAAGCATGCCGGTCTGCTACCTGTTATAGACCCCCCATTATTATCTATTATAAATCACATATAAGAGAATCCTGGTGTTACTGTTATTGTTGTTTTTGTTTCAGAGTTTTCATCTTCTGATTTTATGGTGCTCATTATACCAGGGTCGTATCCTAATATTTTACCAATTTTTTCACTTATTGTTAAATAATGCGTTGACCCGCAGTTCGTATCACACACAGTTTTAAGTTCATAATATCCAAAAACTTTGGGAGAGCGTGTAAAATTTAAATGATTACGCATTTTAGAGCTAATATTATTTATACTTTCAATTGTTCTACATTTTCATGATTACCGTACGGTATTTCGTGTAGATCGATTGCATATAGTTTGGTAGTTGTTTTTTTTTTTTTTTTTTTAATCATTTTCAGCATAAAAAAAATTCAATTTTGTTTCTTTAGTTTTATGTGAAAAATGTGGAATAGTACAGGGTATATGAATCTTTGCAAGACCAACACACCAGTCACCGTAAAGCCGCATTTCATGAGGTAGTTGCGTGGTAAAAAAAGTAGTTGTATTATCGGGAAAATATCTCATGCTACTGTTACTGGGTAGCACAAGATAAAATTCATAAGTACTTATATTGCAACGAGCTCGGATTCGAGAATCCACGAATTAAATTTCTCGGGGTATCCTATCCACTTTACAAGGACTTCTTTTTTCTTGCCTTGACCCCTAGAACGTATAACATGTTCAATTTTATAAGTTTTTGTTTTCATACGATTTTTACCTACTAAAGTCTTACTAAATTCTTCGGTATAAAAAAACCCTTGAATTTTTTCTTCTGCCAGATCAATTAATTCGTATGTGTAAATATCTTGACGTTTAGAAACTCGAAATTTTGAAAATTTCTTCACTCCAACCGTGAACATAACCTTTTTCAAAAACATGCTTTGCGGGACTGATACGCACAAAGTCACAAACCTTGTATTTAGCAGGTTTTAATTCACATGCTTTTCGGTTTTTTCCTTAGAGCATATACTACTGGAGGCAGCTCTGAATGCACCGTGCGCGTGGTTAGGTTGAGAAAGAGAAAAATATATTAACCCTTTCAGAACGGAATTATTATTTCATCATGAAAAGTTCTGATAACCATTTAGCGATGATAAGTGTTTATTTATTAAGCAATTTTTGCGATAAAAAATTTTTTTTTTTTTTTTTTCTTTTTAAGTTTTCTCAGTTTCTATCAAAGATATAATAACTTAGGCCTTCAGTTTGAGATCGGAAATAGTCTACTTCAATCTAATACACATATTTTTTTTACAAAATTTAAAGCCACTTTTGCACAATTTCAAAAAAAAACAAAAAATGTCAATGTACATTGTAATGTACATTGGTTCTGAAAGGGTTAAGGTTGATAGCTATCTCTATCTCTCAGTCATGTGATAAGGGAGTAGGAAACGAAACAAACCAATGACGTGCCGGAGAAAAAGAGATATCTTTCAACCTCAATATACCTTTCTCTCTCTGAACTTAACCACGCGCACGGGACATTTGAAGCTGCCTCCAGTAGTATATGCTCTAAGGTTTTTTCCATCATTGCGTTTTCATGAATGTTTCAAATTTTCACGCACTTGTATTGCATTGTATATAGTAACAGAAGCCGGTATCATTTTTATACTACTATGAGGTGTATGATTATAACTTCGTACAAGGTCGTGTAATATATCTATATATCTGTATGAATTTCTGTATATAAAATATCGCCATAAACGTTCTTTTAAAGTTCTGTTAAAGCACTCAACAACAGCAGCCTTAACATCTGGAGAAGGAGCAATACCGAATAGGATACCTTTGGTTTTTAAAAATTTTTGAAAAGCACTACCTATAAATTCTTAACCACGGTTAGTTTGTAAGAATACGGGTATTCGACCCTTTGCTCGGGACAAAATTTCAATGAAAGCTTCTACGACCGCCTGAGCGGTTTTATCCTTCATGGGTTGAACAAAAGCAAATTTACTAAATACATCTATAGCTACTAATAAGTACGAGTACCCATCATTATAATTTTTTAAAGTTTGTATATCGACTAGGTCTAATTCCCAAACTGCATCTATCATGTATACATTATAATGTAGGCGAGGAAATTTTTTTCTTATTGGTTTATGAAGGGTATATGCATCTTGATTACTCAACCATTCTAAAATACGTTTAGGCGAGTCACTTTTATTTAAACGCAAAAGTTTTCGTGCACCAGAAAAGCCAGCTTCGTGAGCTGGGTTAAAATATTGTTTTTCATACTTTTTACTCATTGCTCTGTTATAAATTCATAGAAAACCAACCCTTTTGCTGTTGTTGCTGCGGGGTAATTAAATTGTTTTGTAATATTTTACTTTTTTCTTTCACTTTTTCCTTTGCGCGAGATGATATTCTACGTTTTTTGCTTTACGACCATTCGAACTTTCTATTTTGCTATCGGAGCTGCTTGGTAAAGGCGCTGTTTGTGGTGTCACGTTATCTCTCGAAACAGATTCAACTGATTCGACTTTCCAGTAATATTTATTTCCTATGATTGCGCGTGGCGCGTTAGATGCGCGTAAAATATTTGCAAAATGTGCTCTACCGATAGCGTTAAAACTTTTTCTATTTCTTAATGCATCATTAACCAGATCTATGATACTTGAATTATTTATGACATTACTAGATAAGCATGTATCGCTCGATCTAACGCTAAATTAGCTACTTGCTATGTTATGACCGCTAATAAGCACGCAGGAGCACGTGCCCTACATCAGCTGATGCGAGGTGCTCCGCGGCGTTAATGCCGCTTTGTATTAGCTGTAATTGTTGCATGCAATATTATAAAAATTTATGTCAAAATTTTAAAAATAATTAATTTAAAAATGATGTAATAAAAATTATTTATATAAATTAATTTTAAATTAAAATTAATAATTATGATAAAGAGGGAAAAGGTATAAGTGCATGTATATTGAAGGAAAAAAAAGACATGTTTTTTTTTACAGAATTTATTGACACAACCATTAAAAATTTTATTACATTTGTTTTTACAGATAATGTCTTCATATGCTCCGTCGACCCGCTAGTACGTGATTTATAATCAAGCATTTTTAACATCCGCCATTTTGCAAATTGGAGAAGATTACTGCAGTTTTGATAACTGCAATACTTTTAAAAACGCGTATTCGAAAGTACCATTATACTTTTATTAACACATCTTTTAAAAATATTGCATATATCAAATCTACTGTAATTTCAGCCAATTTATAAATTGGAGTGCATTAAAAATGCTTGAACTTAAATCGTGTACTAGCGCATAAACGCAATAAACTACTAACATAATTATTTACATTAATATTTGTACGGGATGTATTTTACAGTATACTGATTCGGTAATAATACACACATACGTATGTATATAAAATTATATATAATTACATTTTATAACGGCGCGCTATTACTTAATGATTGTTTTTAAATTTTTATTTTTTATTCTTACAATTTTTTTCAAATTTTAATGTTAGAATAATTTTTTTATAATTTTTAGAAAAATTTATATGAATTGAAAAAAATTTTTTAAATATTTACATCTCAATATTTGGAAACATTTCTTTTCGAATTTGTTCAGCGATAGGTATTATCAAAAATGCTAACATTTCTTCAAAAACTAGATTATAATATTTTGCTGTAAAATCACTAGGTAAATCTTCTTTTAATATACGATATAACGATTCTATAACAGAGTTATCATTTAAAAAATTTTTAAATTCACTTAAATTATCCAACATATTTCTTCGTGCTGTCTCTGATGGTACTCGTTGATAAATAATATCACGCGTGTATTCCTTTAAAAATGTTGCACACGAATCTATATTTTTTGTATGTTCCTCAAGACGAGCTATTTGTGCGTTGATACATTTACTTACAGTTTTAACGCCTTCAAAAGTAACGAGCTCCATTACAATAGTAGGTAAGTACATTTTTCCTCTTTTATTTTGCTGGTTAATATCCGTGCTCTGAGATGAGAGGTCTGTAATTTCTCCGAAAAATGGTCGCTGCTCAATCGTCACAGACTTTGAACCATACGATGTTGTGAAGAAAAGTTCATAATTATCCATAGTAACAACACTTTGTCCATTATATTTTTCGTAATATTGATAATCATCGTTGAAGTAGGTAGATATTAAATTAAATTTTTCCTGCAAGTCGTTCCAAGCATTGACATCCATAACTAATTCACGTTGAGTTCCTTTTATATACCATATATACCACCACCAGCATTGACAAATTTCAGCACAATATCGTATTTGAATACACCACTGTCGTTTGACACTTGTGTCCGATCAAATCCCACAATGAGCCTTTTTGTATTGGAGACATTTAAAGCGTAACAGGTAGCTGAAATAATGTTGGGTAGCCTTAATGTCCCATCTACCTGTTTACCCTCATAAACTCGACAACGTGCCGCGGATTGTAACTTTACTTGCATTTGAGCCATTCTAACTTTAACACTATTATGTAAATGACTATGTCTCACCGCAAGTGTTTTGTCAACTAATCTGTAAAAAATTTAGTTATCCAGGCTTTTTAAATTCATAGCCCCGCCTACTACTATACGCATACATACATAAAATTTATGTAAATAAGAAAAGAAGAAGGGGATACCAAAATTTTTCTACACACCCATAGGTCTATTCAAGAAAACGCTCTTTAAAAATAAAAAAAGTAGGGATTCATTTTCTATTTTCAGGAAAGTATTGAGTATTGTAAATGTCACAGATATAATAACTATTAAGATTTGCCCCACTGAGAAGATCTTTCTCTTCTATAACCTCCCCTCTCTCTCTCTTGCATTTTAAAACTATTTTCACCCAGGTTTTCGCATTGTATTATTTTAGTTTTTACCCCGAGTCGAACACGTTTTTTATTGCACTTAGGCTATTTAAGAGTCTACTGTACATAAAAATTAATCCACAGAGAGCACAGATGTTAAAAAATGTGCCAAATTTCCATTTATGTGAAAATGTCGTATTTTCTTTTCTTTTTTTTGACCCCCACCAACATACTTTTTTTATTAAAAAACAAACGTAGGTATTCTGTAGAAAATGAAACAGGAAGATTTTCATTAATGTTTCATTACTTACACCGAAAGGTTCTCTCATCTTAGAAACACATTTTTTCAAGTTTCTTCTCTTTTTTACGTTGTGATTTAATCATTTTAATTAAAAAATGTCGTCACGTTAAGAGCAGTTTAATTTACGCGACAGTGTCGTTCTTACGGATTTATTTGTGAATAACCGTAACCGTACGCCACTCGTGGGTGAGCAATTAAGAAGAAGACGCTTATTATTACGTACTATGTCGATTAATGGGTTGCGTCGTGAATTAAGACAACTCGTTAACAATCTTACGTCGCGTGAAATTAGGTGTTTGTATCGAAGAAAATTTTATTTATCGATGCATGCATCTCTCATTGCTGGAACGGTGCTTGTAAATCGCGGTTTACGCGATTCACCATTGTTTCGAGACGTTATAGATGGCCTTCATGAAGCCAACGGTATGTGCTTTTAAAGAAAATTAAAAAAAAGTGATATAAAAAGTGTGTGTTTTAAAGTTTACTAATAAAAATGTGTTTTTTTTTTCTTTAGCTTCTTTTATTCTTCTGAGGGAGGATGAGATGTGGTGGAAAATTTACAGCAAGAAAGTGTGGAAGAGAGCAGCTCTGAGGAAAGTGTGCTGAGTGGTAGTGATGCGGTTAGCGATAACAGTGATGAAAGTGAAGATGAGGAGGTGGGGAACATTTTCGCAAATGGTGATCGCTACGCCACAAGTAGTCCGATACCGAATTTGGACGACTCAATAAATCATGAAGGGCAAAGAATAATTCCTGCACTTATAGCAGGAGGCTTCCTCCATATTGCTGACCAGTCAACGAGGTCAAACATCGATATGGATGAAAACGTTGATATGGACGAAAACGTTGATATGGGTGAAAACGTGCCTGAAGAAGAAGAAAAGAATGTAGTATATGAAGTAGAACAAGACGATGCTAGACAAGATATACCGTTCGATGTCACACCACTACCACTCGATCTTTCACGACTTCGAAATTATCAATTCGGAGTGCCTAACGACCGGTCAGCTTTAGCAGAAGATAGAGCACGATTACTCTATGATTTTTATCATAGACCACACCACAATCGATTCGATGAAGCTGAATATGTGGACGAGCGAGGCAACGTGATATCAACCAATTTCAACCAGCACAACAGCCACGACAATGTATACAACCGCGGTAAGTTTTTTGAAATATAATTTTATTTTTTATAAGTAACAAAATTTAATATTAATTTAATATTAGTGGTATCGACTAATGAGGAAACGGGACAACCAATTGACAATCAACTTGATCATATTCAATGGGCACCACCTGCGCGCGAGCGTAGATAACTAGTAGCCACTTTAAATTATAATGACGACGAATATCGAAACGCGTTACAAATCCCTTTAAACGAATTACGGGATTTATTACTACGTGTATCCAAAAGTTTCAGAGGGATGTCTGAACCCTAAAAATTAATTTTAACATTTTATAATTAAAATTATTTTATTTTCTATCTTTTTTTAATTTTATAACTAGTATAAAGATTTTATACAAATAGGTATATAAACGTATAAAATTTAAAATACGTTTTAAAATTTCTTTTTGACACTCCGTGCGTGAGAATCGATTTCGCACTTTTCTCTTTACCACATCTACACTTAGTAGCTAAGCGCGAACATGTATTTATAAACAGAGTGGGTATATGAGAGAAAATAAGCGAATGAAAGAGAGAGTGGGAGAGAGATTTAAAGGTATAAAAGGTAGTACTTTTAACGCACACATTTACGTTTGTGCATAGACAACACGTTCTTGAAAGCGGTGGGGAGGGAATGAGATAAAAAAGAGAAAGTACAAAGAATATAGGTGTTTATATATTTATATATATATATATATATGGGACGTTTCACGTCAACTCACCTAACAGAAAAATAGAATTCGTCGAAAATCTGTGAAAATGTTCTATTTGATACCCAAAATTTACAAAAAAAATAATAGAGGTCCAGGTTAAAGGGGTCAGGATTTACACGTGATAGAATTTTTCGAATTTTTCAAATTTTTTGCTAAATAAATATTTTAATGAATTTTTTCCTCAAAAACTATCAATTTTTCGTTAAAACTTAATTGAATACTTGTTCTTAGAAATTAGATGTAGAATTCACCTGAATTTTTGCAAATTATAATATACTGATTTTTATGCTTACTTGATCGATTTAAACATACTATTTAGTATATCTAAAAATCGAGCAGGTTAAATTGGCTTTTTAAAGTCTTATTTTTTTCGTTTTTTTATGAGGAGAAAATATACGAAGCCTCCAGTTCGGCAGCCTTCTGAAAGTTACTTAATTGTGCAAAAAAGTCTGAATAAATCGTTATTTTGGATCAATGATGAGATTCGTGATTGTTTTTCTGAAAAAGTATTGATTTTTGGGACAAATGTATAAGAATGTTTTTTATTGGAAATTGTATGTAAAATGTATGTAAATTTTTGTAAACCATTATTTGCTAAACATCACAAATTATAAATGAAATTTTGAAATTTTAAAATTTATTTTTTGTTAAATTTTTAGTATATATGGTTCATAATGTCTTAAATTACAATTTGTAAAAATATGTTTATATTCTACACATGATTTTCAATAAAAAACATCTTCATACATTTGTCCCAAAAATCAATACTTTTTCAGAAAAAAAATCACTAATCTCATCATTGATCAAAAATAACGATTTTTCAGACATTTTTGCACAATTAAGTAACTTTAAGAAGGCTGCCCAACTGGAGGCTTCGTATATTTTTTCCTTACAAAAAAAACAAAAAAAATAAGACTTTAAAAAGCCAATTTAACCTGCTCGATTTTTAGATATACTAAATAGTATGTTTAAATCGATCAAGTAAGCATAAAAATCAGTATATTATAATTTGCAATAATTCAGGTGAGTTCTACATCTAATTTTCAAGAAAAAGTATTCTATTAAGTTTTAACGAAAAATTGATAGTTTTTGAGGAAAAAATTCATTAAAATATTTATTTAGCAAAAAATTTGAAAAATTCGAAAAATTCTATCACGTGTAAATCCTGACCCCTTTAACCTGGACCTCTATTATTTTTTTTGTAAATTTTGGGTATCAAATAGAACATTTTCACAGATTTTCGACGAATTCTATTTTTTTGTTAGGTGAGTTGACGTGAAATGTCCATATATATATATATATATATATATATATATATATATATATATATATATATATATATATATATATATATAATTTACACGAATTTATAAAATATCATATTTTTTTATTGTATTAAGAGGATATCGTAGTTCTGCTCCTCCTAATAATATTTTTATTCAAAGTTTATGCGTAAACAGTGCGTCAAATCAAATTCTTTCACTTCAGTAAGAAAATTTCTAAGATTAATCCTTAGCGTTGATAAGTCAAGAAATTTTTACCCAAATACTATACATAAAAAGTTATAAACAATCTTTTGATGTATACTATTTTGAGGTTAGGTTCATCAAACTTGATATCTATTTTTCATTCAAAGTTTATAAAAATAACAAGCGTAAATCATTCTTAATTTAACAAAAATTATTGTATTAATATAGTTTTAGCGCGGACAAGTCATTATATTTGTCCAAATAGTGAATTTAAAAAAAAAAAAGATATCAGTAAGATAAAAAAGCAAAATCGATTTTAACAACTACGACATCCCGTTAAAGACTAGATAAAATACCGGCCGAAATTCTATTTTTTTACTCTATTGCCAGTCTACTTTAGACTGTATATGTATTTTGTTCATATTGTATTGGTTAACCAACACGATATGTACAAAATACATATACACTCTAATGTGGACTGATAATAGAGTGAAAGGGTTAGAATTGTTTCGTTTGGTATTTTATGTAGTCTTTAATACAATAAATGATAAATTATATGATAAATGATAATATTATATGATAAATTAAAATAGTAATTATTTAATTATTTAAAGTATTTTTTTCTTTTTTTTTCTTTTTTATATGGTTAACAGTCTAGAATTGCCGAGACGAGTATATGTGAGTCAAAGCGAAGGTGACGGCGACAACGAAGCTGATCTTAATCTTGGAAATATTAAAGATGATTATATAAACGGTAGCGATAAATATGTAGATAGTAAAATAATTAGAAAAAATATAATAATACCAGAAAGCGATGAATATATTAGCGATAGTGATAGCGATGATACATATATTAATAATAAAAAATTAATTATAAAGAACGGAATAATATTAGAAAGCGATGAATATATTAGCGATAGCGATAGCGATGATACATATATTAATAATAAAAAATTAATTATAAAGAACAAAATAATAATACCAGAGAGTAAAGAAAGTATGAATGTTAGCGATACTAGTAGCGAGAGTGAGTGTTTTAATTTATGTTAAATAATTAATAAAAGCAGAGCACAATTTTTAATAAATGAAAAGTATTTATTTAATCTACAAGAATAACTTAATTAAATGATCTCTCTATACAATAATGAAATACAAGCTCTGACTTTAACAGACGGACTTGAACTGAACTAAACGACGACGAGACGCAACTTGATTCTCTTCAACTGTCTACTAAATATTCTCAATAGGTGGCGACACCTAGTATGAGTGTGTATATTTTCAACAATTTAGATAATCAGATAATTATTTCAGAAAGCGATGAGAGCAATGAAGAATCACCGTTTTTCAGTAACGAAGCGATATGCGATGACAGTGTAAATGAGAGTAATTGCAAATTCGAATATTGTACGTGTGAGGTAAACTCAAATAATCAAGTAGGTGGTGGTGGTGGCAATGTAGCTTCTGATAGAAATACACAAAAGTTTGTTGTAATTTCTCGACAACCAGGTGGAAATTCACAACGTTACGGTGTGCGTGGCGAACGTCTAACAATTCAAATGGAAATGCCCCCACCAAACACCAACCCTTTGGTGTGGTTGCAAGAAGCAATCACCGAAATTCACGCGTTCATTATTGATCTAGCGGAAAATCCGTACGACTACATTACCGCATACAAGCGATGAATTTACTCGCGGGCCTGGGTGGATGCGTTTGAAATACGTAAAAGATTTTCGCCCCGAAGAATTATTTGATATAATTTTCCAAATTACTCAAAGCAATGCAGAATTCAATATCAATAATAATTTAATTCTGGATATTACTTTAGTAAAAGGAATAACCGGCGGGGCTAGAAATTTAGATAAACCCATAAACAAAGAAGCCGCTAAAAGAAAGCGTTCTATCATCACGATAGAAAATGATGATAATCTTTGTTTGCCACGAGCAATAGCGGTCGGATTGGCATATTTATTGTTGCAATCCGACCCAAAAAATACAAATTTTCTAAAAAATTGGAAAAGCACGATCGATTTACGACGTGCTTTTCAAAAAAAATGTGCACTTGATATTTTAAAAGAAGCTAGAATTGACCTAAATGATATATCTGAAAATGGGTGTCATATGGAACATATTCAACTTTTTCAAAAATTTCTCGCACAAAAAAATATTGTTCTAATCATTAGAAAAAATAATGAATTTGCGAATAGTACGTTTCAAATCTCGTACAATGGGCGTATTTCCGAATTTTTTATAAATAATAATGACAATTATACACCATCACCACAAGAAATTAATTTATTATACTTTGAGGGTCCACCAGGACATTTTGCTTTTATAAAATCTTTACAGCTAGCTAGTGGACTCTCAAAGTTTTGCGACAAATGTAACAAAGCGTACGAACGAAAAGATTTACATAAATGTAGCGATATTTGTCCCTGTTGTTTTGCCAAACCAGCGTGTGTATGTGGAAAAGAAAATATAATCTGTTCCACTTGTAACAGAAGTTTTGTGAGTCAATCGTGTTATGCGAGACACTTACAAAATGGAAATGACGTTCGGAACAGTAGTGTGTGTGCTGTTATATATAATTGTAACAAATGTACAATTAAAAATATTAACAGAAAAAAAACGCTGCCAATTGCTTTGGCGCAATGCTTTCTCATAGAGAACATTGAGTTAGAGTAATTTGATTTTATTTTTTTAAATACGATTTTAATATAAATGTCCCTATCTGTATTGAAGGCTGTCTTAATGCCTACGAAAACTATGTGAATTTTATTCTTTCTTACTTTTGCCATTTGCATAATGTGATTTTATGATGCTCTAAAATTAAAAATGCGTTTATAGAAATAATTTTCCCAAGCTTGTCTTCTTAAAACTATGACCAATAACTTGCATACAAATTTTGGAACATTTTCATCGAATAGTTTACAAAAAATACCAAATAATTGAAAAATAAACATTGTTTTAAAATTTTCAAAACTCTTTAACGTTACAACTACGCTAAGAAAACCAGTTTTCAAAAGTTCATTTTATTAAGGCAATCGTAAATAATTTCTATACATAATTTTAAGCTACTTCATCGAGTAGTTTAGGTAAAATACCAAAAAATAAGTAAAATTCTATTCAAAATTTACAAAATGCTCTAGAATTAAAACTGCGCTAAGAAAATAAGTTTTTCCAAGCTTGATTTATTCAGAAAATAGTGAATAATTTGCATAAAAATTTTTGAGCAAGTTTATCGAATGATTTTTGTGTAATAGAAAAGAAATTAAAAATAAAAATTTTTTTCAAAATTTTCAAAATGCTCTAAAATTAAATGTGTGCTAAGAAAATTGAAGAAAATTAGTTTCAAAAGTTCATTTTATTTTGACAATCATAAATAATTCCCATACATAATTTGAAGCTCCTTCATCGAGTAGTTTACGCAAAATATAAAAAAAATTAGAAAAATTTTATTCAAAATTTTCAAAATGCTCTAAAATTAAAACTGCACTGAGAAAATAAGTTTTTCAAAGCTTGTTTAATTTAGGCCATTGCAAATGATTTCCATAAAAATTTTCGAGCAAATCTATCGAATGGTTTTTGTGTAATAGAAAAAAAAATGAAAAATAGAGATTTTTTTTTTAATTTTCAAAATGCTCTAAAATTAAAACTACGCTAATAAAATAAGTGTTCCAAAGCTTGTTTTTTTTAGACAATAGCGAATAACTTGCATACAAATTTAGGAGCAAATCTATCGAATGGTTGTCGTAAAATAAAAAATAAATGAAAAAAAAAAATTTTTTTTTTAATTTTCAAAATGCTCTAAAATTTAAAGTGCGCTAAGAAAATCAGTTGGTAAAAGTTTTTCTTCTTTTAAAATTCGCAAATAATGTTCATAGAAATTTTCAATCAAATTCTTTGAGTAGTTTAAGTAAAATACCAAAAAAATGAAAAATAAAAATTTTTTCAAAATTCTTGAAATGGCTCTAAAAAAAAAACTAAGCTGAGGAGATCAATTTTCAATAGCTTCCCCCCCCCCCCCAGTTAGACAAAAAACTGAATTGCATGCAAAATTTGAAGCAAATCCATCGAGTAGTTCTCGAGATATTATTGGCGTACTGAAATCATACACACACACACACACACACACACACACACACACACACACGCACGCACGCACGCACGCACGCACGCACGCACGCACACACACACACACACACACACACACAGACACGCAAACACATACATACATACAGACATTTTCTGGAAACCACTTTTTTCGACTCCCTGAGTCTAAATATGTACAAATTAATGAAAAAATAGAAGAAAAATTTTTTTATTGATACAATGCTTTCTCTATGAGAAAGCAAAAATAAACCAGACCATGAATGTGGTACATTTTATTGTAATCGATGTAAAATTAAACATTCTTATAATGAAATGTGTTACATTAAACCGCTCAAAATTAAAACAAGTACGCTCAATAAAAATAAACCCGAAAATAGATATATATTTTATGATTTCAGACGAGAGAAGACGATCTTTATAGTGCTAACATAAATTCACACGTCGTAAATTTATGTGTAGCACAACAAGTCTGTGATAATAGTATCAATTTAGAATCTCTCACGACTCATTGTAATTTTTGTGGCATACGGGAATTTATATTTAATGAAAATCCTGTTAAAAATTTAATAGACTTAGCCATTCGACTAAATACGATATTTAACAATACTATATGCATCGCGCATAACGCCAAAGCATTTGACACGCATTTTATTTTAAATATAATTTTAAAAGAAAATTATAATGTTAAACCAAATATAATCTTAAATGGTAGAAATATAATTTTGATGACTATTTATAAAACACGATTCATCGATTCGTTAAATTATTTCAATATGAAATTAAGTTATTCACCAAAGGCATTCGGTTTGCCTAAAGGTAAAGTTAAAGGTTATTTCCCGCATTTATTTAACATAAAAGAAAATCAAAAGTATAAAGGCCCATTACCACCGGCAAAATATTATTCGCCTGATACAATGAGTATTGATGAGAGAGAAATTTTATGAGTGGTATAATGAAAATTTAAAAACGTGTACAGAATTCAATTTTCAAGAAGAAATCATAAAATATTGTAAACTCGATGTAAATATTTTAAGGCATGTGTGCATTGTATTTAGAAATATATTTTTAGTAAAAGGAAATATGTGCTCTTTTTCACAAGCTACTACTATAGCCTCTGCATGCTCTGTACTATACAGGCAAAACTTTTTACAAGAAAAAACGATCAGCCTTATACCCACAAAGGGCTATAGACTTGCCGATAACCATTCGAAAAAATCAAACGAATGGTTATTATGGCGTGAACATGTTTTAGGGAAAAAAATCATTTACGCGGCAAGAGCTCGGGAATATATTCTACCAGAGGGCTATAAAGTCGATGGTTTTTTACCCATAGATATAAATGAAGCTTCATCCTCGAAATTCAAAGGAACAGTATTTGAATTTCAAGGTTGTTATGCTCATGGGTGTAAAAAGGGTTTTGCTCATAATTATGAGTCAAGAGATTCATTCGGGCGACCGATGCATGAGTGCTATAAAAAAACACTCGAGAAAATCCAAAAAATACGTGCTAGCGGATATGAAGTAGAGTGTATTTGGGAATGGGATTTCAATAAAATGAAAATAGCACAACCCGAAATATCGCTGTATTTGAAAAACCACTCACTTTTATCCAACGTTAAATTGGACCCTAGAGACGCATTCTTTGGTGGACGCACTGAAAATTTTGTCACTTCGTAAACCATAAAAAAACGAGGAAAAAATCAGGTATACGGATATATGTTCATTATATCCATATATCTGTAAAACAGGTAAATTCCCTACAGGCCATCCACAAATTTATGTTGGAGGTGAATGTTTACAGCTGACAGGGAACAATTATGAAAAATTTGCTGACGTAAATGGACTTATCAAATGTTTAATTTTACCTCCTCAAAATTTATATATACCTGTTTTACCTGTCAAATCAGGAAAAAAATTATTATTTCCTCTTTGTAAAGCGTGTTGCGAAGAGCAAAATTTTCAATCTTGCAAACATAAAAATGTTAAAGAGCGTGCTCTTTTAGGTACCTGGGTTTCAGACGGAATAAAGGTCGCCTTAGAAAAAGGGTACAAAATTTTAAATATTTTTGTAATTTGACAATACCAAATTACACAAATAGATGAAAATGGCGATGGCGGTCTTTTTAAAGACTACATCAACTGTTTTCTTAAAATTAAACAGAAAGCGAGTGGTTGGCCGTCTGAATGTAAAGACGACCTATCAAAAACTAATTACATAAACGAGTGTAAAACAAAGGAAGGAATTTCTCTCGATTACAATAAAATCGAGAAAAATTCAGGGCTGCGAGCAGTGGCAAAGCTCTGCTTAAATTCGTTTTGGGATAAATTTGGTCAACGCGATAATTTACCGCACACCGAATTTGTCAAAAGCAGACAAGATCTTTTAAATATTATTATGGCTAAAGATAAAGAAGTAACAGGATTACTTCTTATTAATGAAAATGTTTAATGCGTCAATTGGGTATTTAAAGATAACGCTATAAAAAGTTCAAGCCATACTAATGTAGTAATCGCCGCTTATACCACTGCTCAAGCGCGCCTTGTTTTATACTTGTACTTAGAAAAACCAGGGAAGCATTTATTATATTGCGACACAGATTCATGTATTTTCGTCACAACCGGTACGCAAGGTGAATATACACCCGAAACAGGTAATTTCTTAGGGCAAATGACCGATAAACTGTCTTCTTATGAACATGGTTCTTATATCTCAGAATACCTGAGCGGTGGCCCAAAGTTTTATGCCTTTAAAGGGATTTCACCATCTGGAAATACTTTCGAATACTGTAAAATTAAAGGCATTCGATTGAATTTCCAAAATACTGCACATATTAATTTTGATAGTGTTAAAAAATTAATAAATAAAGAAATTAACACAATCAAATTATCATTTGGTAGTATCAAGCTTACGGAAAATTTTAAAATAATTACAAAGGACGAACAAAAAACATGCTCTATCGTTCTAACTAAATGTCGTTTTTTTGAAGATGGTACGTCTTTACCATTCGGTTACAAAGAATAATAGCGTGCGCGACTTTCAAATATTGTATATAGTGTATATTTGTCGATTAATTTTGTAAAAAATGTTGTATATTTTCGTAAAATTTGTAAGACCGTATGCGTATTGTATATATATTTATTATTGTTAAACATGTATAAAAAGCTCTTTAAAATATTGTATATACTATTTTTTGTAAAATTTGTATAACCATATATGTTTATTATATATTTGTTAATAAATTTAAAAATTTATTTTTATTACATATAATAAATTGTATTTCTATCCATCTCCTGTATCATACCCATCCTAACCTTTTTCATCCACTTCACACTACAACACACCAAAATTTATTCAATTTAATTTTATATAAAAATTTTTTCATATGCATTATTTCTTTTATATTATTTAAAAATTTTTTTAATTTTTTTAATATAATTTTCTCATAAATTTTCTTAAACATTTTTCATTCATAATTTATCTTTTTTCTAAAACTTTTTATTAACCCTTTCAGAACCAATGTACATTACAATTTACATTGACATTTTTTGGTTTTTTTGAAATTGTGCACAAGTGGCTTTAAATTTTGTAAAAAAAAATATGTGTAATGGATTGAAGTGGACTATTTCCGATCTCAAACTGAGGGCCTAAGTTATCATATCTTTGATAGAAACTGAGAAAACTTGAAAAGAAAAAAAAAAAAAATTTTTTTATCGCAAAAATTGCTTAATAAATGAACACTTATCATCGCTAAATGGTTATCAGAACTTTTCATGATGAAATAATAATTCCGTTCTGAAAGGGTTAATTAAACTTTTTAACTAAATTTTTCTAATGTAAATTCATATAATTTGATGTAAGCTATAACGCCAAGAGGGGTAACCAGTACTCTTCGCTGCTGTTCACAAAGCCCAACGTTTACGGGCTGTACGGTAAGTAAGAGAGCGATGTCTACACGCCGATGGATGCTATAGCGCCAAGAGGGGTAAGTATACATCTCTCCGATGCTCTCTTCAACACTCACAGGTCCCTGTACGGTAAGTTAGAGAGGGGGTGTCTACAGCTCAATGTGAGCTATAGCGCCGAGATGGGAAAGAAATCTCTTCGTCGCTCTCCTAAGTCCCAATACCCATGTCCGTCTTGCCCGGGGGAGAGGAAACCCATGTCCATCTTGCCCGGGGGAGGGGGAACCTTCATGTCTATAATGCGTGAGGGAAAAGCGGCAAGAGAGACCGAAGATTTTTTTGGCGCCGTCTGGGTGCGCCATAGCACAGTTCTCTCTACTTGAGTTTAATAGTAAATCCGTACATCTGTATTGTAGAGGTTCAAATTATAATGAACCGTTTATTTTAAAATCTATTTACCACCTTGGCTTATTAAAGTCTTCTAAACTCCATTTTTTATATATAAAAATACATGAGCGATACGCTTTTCATACATTGATTTAAATTGATTTTTGATTTAACAAAACAAATGCGATGGAAAACATGGATTATGAGCCACCATCTAGAAAACCAACTTTAAAAACCAACAACATTAAATGTGTTCGATGCCAAAAATTCATTCGTAAAACAAGTCGCTACACCCAATCCTTTGATGAACGTCAAAAGGCTATTAAATTCTATGAAAAATATCATTTTTATGTTCAGATTGGAGACATGATTTGTATCCAATGTAAAAATCAATCAAGCCTTCTTGAGAGTAGAAGAAATCGGTTACTTCCAAATGCAAAAGTACCGCCGTTGCAGGAGATAACTGAAAATATTGACAATGATTATAACCCACCTAATGATACATCGTATTCTAATGAAACATCTGAATCAAGTCAACCTTGTATATTATCAAGTAATAGTTCCTCTCAAAATACAACACCAGCAGCTAGTCAGGAGTTTACTGATTCCTCAGACGGTCAAATCTCTAGTGATTATTCAATTTATGAACCATCTGTTAAACCAAACACTGAATATGTTCATATGTACATTCCCAGAGTAAGCATAAGTCACAGATACTGTTTTATATGTAAATCTGTAAACAATATTCAAAATGTGCCTATTGAAGCTCGTGTCTAAGTGTTTGTTACCAGAAAAATGTTTATACCTGATAAAAATAAATGTTGTAAGATTCATCTAATAAAGAATAGATTTGATCAAGATGAAGTCTTGCAACTGAATATTTTTTCAAAGGAATCCGTTATTCAAGTTTCAGAACTTTCACTATTTATGAACAAAACATCAGATAACATGAATTGACAGCTTCATGACCAAATTGGAAATTTTCAAGTTTCGGAAGAACGCGTAAAAGCTCTCACTGGCCATACGTGGGATGCTATTCTCCAGCTGTGCAATAAAATAAGTACCATGAGATCTACTGAAAAACGAAATTTAACGCAAGCGTTGGTACTTTTTTCATTTAAGATGAGATCTGGTAACTCCAATAAATGTATCTCTGCAATTTTTGGCATTGAAGAATATATAGTTCAAAATTCCATCGCTTCCGTACTCAACTGTTTTGAAAACGAAAGTTTGCCAAAACATTTTGGGATCAAAGCTTATTCTCGATAATTCCTCCTCACCCAAACAGCTGAAGTAGCGAAAATGCTGTATAGTATAGACAATAAATTAGCCTTGATTTGTGACGGAACCTATTTGCGCCACCAAAAAAGTAGCAACAATGCTTACTAACGGAAATCGTAATCAGGACAAAAAAAAACTTCTCTATGCAAACCATTTACAATTTGCACAACAAACGGTTATATTGTGGATTGTGCTGGACCTTACACTGCAAATTATAACGATGCTAAAACATTGGAAACTATATTAAAGCAATCTGATAGATTAAATGAGATTCTTCAAAAACAAGATATTTTTATTCTTGATCGAGGATTTTGAGATGTAGTGGATTTTTTGAACGAACGGGAATTCACTGTCTTAATGCCCGCTTTAAAAGGTAATAGACATCAACTTACCACTGAAGAATCTAATGCGTCTCGTCTAGTGACTAAACTTAGATGGGTGGTTGAAGTGATACATGGAATAATCGGCCAAAAGTATGAGCTACTTCACCATCAATTCCACAATGGTCTTCTTCCAAGAGCCGGATTATTCTGTAAGATTGCTTGCTTTTTGCAAAACACGTTTGGCAAGAGATTAAATTCCGATGCAGAAAATCTGGTAAAAATTATCGAAAGAATCAACTTCATGAAAAATGTTCAAAACACTTTGGCGCTTGAAGTCCATGATAACAATTGAAATCGAAAGACCGTACCTTTTCAGCCGTTATCATCGGAGGAAATACTTGACTTTCCTAAAATGACGTTAAAAGATCTCAAAGTTTTCTTTACTGGTACTCATCAGTTATCGCAATCAGTTTCCTATTTGGCAGAAATTCTAGAAGATGACGGTTTATTATTGTTCAGCTATTCAAAAGAACAGCCAGATATTGTAAGATTTGAGGTTCAATCGAGGCACGTCGGAAGAAAAAAGTATAAACGTTATATACAGTACTGCTCAAAAACGGTCGGCATTAATGGCATTAAGAGATATTGCTGCAATTGTGCAAACGGGACCAGATTGGGTGCTGCCCCCATCTAGCAGTATTATTTTTTATTTAAGTTACGCAAGATACTTATCTCGTATATTTAGACCAGCTGAAGTCTTAACTACATTCTTCGATGTACAACAAATCGAGCCCGTAATAGAAGAAAACAGTGAAGATGAAGACTGAATCAATATTCACAAATAATGACTAAATATTAATAAATATTGTTATAATGGATAAAAAAAATTATGCATTATATTGACTGTTTTTATTATTCTTCTAAAATGCATGCAACGTAATGATTTCCTTAATATCAAAAGTGATAACTTTTTTATACAAAACTCTTTTTTAATTTTTAATTGATTTTTAAATATATATCATTGCTTTCATTTACAATATTTTTTCATTTGATTTTCTACAATTACAGAATAAAAATAACGAAAAGTTCTATATAATTTTTAATACTTTCTTTAGAAAAATAATTGTTTATCTAAGAATAATCAATTTTAATATAAAACTAAAATATTATCTGTTCATTTGAAGATTGGATACAGCGAAAACTTTTGAAAAAATCGGAAAAGACTATCTTTTGCTTTTTGGACTCTTCCATAAGCTAGTTAAAGTAAAACTTATGGCACCACTACATTCTACAGGAAAAAATACACAAAAAATATGTATAATTCAATGATAAGAAGATTACAAATGGCTATTCAAACACCATAGAAGAAAAGATAGTACTTCTGACATGCTTGAAGCAGACTACTTTTTCGTTTTCGATTTCTAGTAAATAGTATAGAGATATTTTTAACAAGTATAGTACATATTTTCGACGTATTATTTACCGCAGAATTAAAAAATACTATCAGATCTATCAAAATTAGCTTCAGTGAGGCGTGAGGCTTACATTTTAAGATCATTTTTTCAAAACTTTTTACCAAATATCTTTTTTACACCTTCAAATGGCGAGTTTTTAGAGCGATAATGCTTTTTTTTCACGTAGCTGTTTCAATTCATCAGTACTTATAGTTTGAATCGATTTTACTTTTGCTATTCTATTCTCTTCTAATATTTTTTCATATTTATGTGATTGTTCTTTTTTTAATTTCATATAAGCTTCTTTCTTTTGTGAAGCCTCACTCTCATGTATTTGTTCCAATTCACCATTATTTTTTTCCCTTTGATTCCATTTTGGTTTTCTTATTATTTTTTAACTTTTCTATATGTTTATTTGGTTCAGAATATTTTGATTTTATATAAGCTTATTTCTTACGTGAAGCCTCACTCGCACGTATTTGTTGCAATTCATCATTACTTTTTTTTTCTTTGGATTCCATTTTGGTTTTCTTAGTATTTTTCAACTTTTTTATATATTTAGTTGGTTCAGAATCTTTTAATTTTATATAAGCTTCTTTCTTACGTGAAGCCTCATTCGCACGTTTTTGTTGCAATTCATCATTACTTTTTTTTTCTTTAAATTCCATTTTGATTTTCTTAGTATTTTTTAACTTTCCTATATATTTATTTGGTTCAGAATCTTTTAATTTTATATAATCTTTTTTCTTACGTGAAGCCTCATTCGCACGTATTTGTTCCAATTCATCATTACTTTTTTTTCGTTGGATTCCACTTTGTTTTTTTTAGTATTTTTTAACTTTTCTATATATTTATTTGGTTCAGAATCTTTTAATTTTATATAAGCTTCTTTCTTACGTGAAGCCTCATCAGAACGTATTTGTTCTAATTGATCATTACTTTTCATTCTCTTGAATTCTAATTTCGTTTTCTTAGTATTTTTTAACATTTCTTTATATTTATTTGGTTGTTCCATTTTCATTGTTAAATAAGCTTTTTTCTTTCGTAAAGCATCATAGACACGTTTTTGTTCTAATTTTTTATTTTTTTTCCTGCATTTTTGTAATTTTCTGTTTTATTGCATTTTTTCGATATTCATTCGATTTTTCTATCACCTTTTTCTTAATCAATTTTGTTATAGGGTCAGAGTCCCGATTACTGAGTCTGTCCCGAACACTGTGTTCTTGTATTTAATTATTTTTATAAAATAAATTTTTTAACAAAATTGAAGAGCAAAAATATTGTGATAAAATAGAAAGTATAATCTTTAATTTGCAAAAATTAATTCTACATTATATCAATTAATGTTTCGTTCAAAAATTTTTTAAAATTATTATATTGATTTTTAACGATTCACTGCTGATTTCTTAAGAAAAACCTGAAGGATATGCACAATATTTGAACATGATTAATTACTTATAAAAATGCATTTACGTATTGCAAAATGAATTATATTATAATAAAATACTTAAATTTTATAATCAACACAAAAAAATTATTCTAAAACCTATTTTTATTTATTTTTATGCAAAGTTCAGTAATACATTATGATTTTAAAAGCTGACCATATTTCTGTGCTCCCGTGCGCAACTTCTCAACCTTATTTCTATTGTTATATTTATATTACTTGTTCGATATGTGAAGCTCGCTATTCGTAAAGGTTTTAACGTTTATGCATATCGTTAGTGTATATTAAATTATATAAAATATTGAATATAAACATAAATATTTTAATAATATTGTTTTTTTCTTTTGTAATACATAAAAATAAATAAAAATATAAAAAAACGTGTTTTACATACCAAAGAGGTTATGTTGCATATAAAAAAGGAACTCGGTATTTAGAAACACGGACTTGTGGACAGGGCTCAGTAACTGGGGGAACAGTAATATGACGAAAGACTTTTGCAAAGCACAGTAATTTGTACGAAATAATTTTTTTTTGTTTCGGCTTAAATTTGATGAAATTATATAATTTTAATAATAAAAAAAATTGAATTGGATACAGGGATGATTGAAGTATGCATACGCATTCATAGAAATCAAAATGCTTATAATTTGAATTAATGATGGATCTATTTCTTCGAAGATTATCTTAAGGCGACTTCGGATTTTAGGTTAGGTTTTATTTTTGAGTTTACAAATTAATCTTTCAATATGTAAAATTTTTCAGATTTTTTAATTTTCCACTATTCTGTGGATTATAATAAATGGTGGAAAATTAAAAAATCCAAAAAATTTTAGAAATTGAAAGAGTAATTTGTAAACTACAAAATGAAATCCAACCGAACTTTCGTAGTCGCCTTAATAACATAGTAATCGGGACTCTGACCCTACACGAAGATTCCTTGTTATCTATTTCTTTTAATTCTTTTCTTTCTTGATTTAATTTAATCTCATTATTCCTAATTTTATCATCGTTATAATTTATGCTAATATCATCAAAATCCAATAAATAATCATTTTCTCTTAAAATATTTTTTTCTGAAGAGTTATTGTCAATTTCCATTGAAATTATTTCAAGATTAGAATCTTTTGGTTCGCAATACATTTGCATCATTTTTTTTTGTTCTGCTAATAACTGCATTTGTAATTTTTTTTCAAGTTCAATCTCAGCGTTATCTAAATTTAATGGTATTTTATTTAAACAAGGTTAATGACAAAAACTTCTTCTTATCATGTCCGGTAGATTACTGTAATTGATAGTTGCATTATTATAATTATGTAAAATTGGAAACTTTGTTATTGGCTGTGTTTCAAAAATTTTCAATAAATGTAATCGCATTTGGGAAATATCGTATTTTAAGCAACATGGACATAAATTGTAAAGTATTGAAACAGCAAAAGCAATTGCAAAAACGCCGCAATCATAATTATTTGTTTGTGATTGTACTGTTTCGAAAACTATGCTTAATTTTGATTTGTTTATATAGATTTTATGCTCATCTTGTAAATATTTAAGATTGAAGCTGTCATATATATGAATTATTTTATTATTATAATACATACAAATCTAGTGACTACTTTTGAAATTTCCAGAAAATAATAATTGTATAAATTGGGTATCAATAGGTACTGAATTAATATATTGCAGTTTTTGAATAAGTAGAGTTGATTGCATATTAGATGAGGTGCAGTGTTTTAAAATATTATTAAATTCTAATAGATGATTATCAGTTAATATCGAATTAATTCTACTATACAATCCTTGTCCTTTAACAATTAATTTATTTTCCTCAGTCAGAACCATTATTGAAAATTAAAATTCTTTCAACACTTTTTATCTACTTTAAATAAACTTAGAATTGCTTTTATATCAACTTATTTGATTCATTGTATTTTCATACGCAAAAGCTGGAAAACCAGAAAAAAATTATGAAAAATGCTATGAATTGTCATTAGAAAAAAAATTGAATGCTAATAAAATTAAATCTTAGCATAAATTCAATTAAGGGCACAAAATACCTTTCACAAATCTTTTTACTCTATCTTATTTATTTTTACTTATATGATGAATATAGCAAGATGAACTTTAAATGATTTTCATTTCTTTTTTCAATTTTGCAATTTTCCAGAAATTTATAGCTAAAATAATATGATATACTATACAATTTTTTTTTTAACTAGCTGATTTAATAATAAATATATCTTAAATAATCTCCGAAAAGTTTCTTATGTAAATCTAATTTCGTTTTTATTTTTTAAGAAACGGTCGGAAACAAATCAGATACTTAGTTCAGTGTTTATAATAAACACTTATAATAATTTAATTACTCATTCATACGACAAAAATTAAGTCAATACCTCTAGTCATGTACATGCATAATTTAAAATAGTTAAAGCCACAATAATATACAAAATATTATCTTCAGGCGAAAAATACCATTTCATAATCAAAGCTTCAATTTTTTGCATGTAATATATGTCAAGTCGTCATTTTTCGCTTTATGACAATATTTTGCATGTTTTTGTCGCTTTAATTCTTTTATTGTATTTTTTACATATATGACTAGAGGAATCGACTATATTTTTACAATGTAAATGAGTAAATGAATTTTTATAAGCATTTATTATAAGTATCAAACTAAGTAACTTCAAGACAGTTTTTCTTTAATATTGAATTCTAAAAATCTTCGGTCTGCTTTTGAATAATATTTTTATTATAAAAAGAATTGAATTAAATCCAAAGAAAAAAGGTGTTTAGTGCCCTATATTGAGAATTTTATCGAGTAAAATAACATAATAACTTATAATTATTAGTTATAATAATTTTCTGAACTCTTTTCACATTAATTCAAATAATGTTGAATATATTTTTATTATTTAACTAGATCTTGATATCATGTAAATGTTATAAGTATAAGTTATTGAAAGTGAAAAATATTGAAATAGAAAAAAAAAGTAAAATATAATTTAACATAACAATAATTATGTCAAGATTTATTCAAGTGTAACAGTTAATTATTTATTTGTTGGCCTTACAACAAATCTATTGTTTCATTTGTCAATATGAGTACTAATTATATTTAAAAAAAAAAAAAAAAAAGAAGAAGATTAATATATAAAGAATATTGTCCTCTATATGATTAACCTTTTTCCATGGTGAGGTCGAGGGAGACCCCGCCCGGTATCTGTTTATCACATTACATCAGGCTAGACTGTCAGGCCCACCATACCGAAAACTTTGACTACCGGTGGATGATCAGCCACTTTTTTGTGACCAACAATCAACCGATACCC
This sequence comes from Anastatus disparis, assembly GCA_017163975.1. Classification (NCBI taxonomy): domain Eukaryota; kingdom Metazoa; phylum Arthropoda; class Insecta; order Hymenoptera; family Eupelmidae; genus Anastatus; species Anastatus disparis. The sequence goes on from JAFFSR010000216.1 coordinate 806,039, forward strand.
AATAAGATCGGATTTTAGAGAGTTACGATATAAATAGCACTTACACTAATTTTCTTTCGAAAAAAAAGTTAGAGGTACTTGGCTAGGATTTGAACCCATACTAACTCCGCGTTGAAGGCAAGAGCTCTATCCATTACGCCACCGCGCTCTCTAGTACTAATTATATTGCAATATGAAAGAGTAAGTAAAATATAATTTAACATAACAATAATTATTTCCAGATTTATTCAAGTGTAACAATCAATAATTTATCTGTTAACCTTAGAACAAATCTGTTGTTTCATTCGTTGAGATGAATACTAATCAATTTAAATTACCTTATAATATGAATTACACAGGCCCACAAAATGAAAAAAAATGTCTGAACTTTTGACCGGACATACATATTCCCATGTATTTTTCGACGCTGAATCCGAATCTGTAATAAAAATATAGGGTTTTCCTACCTCTTCTCAGAGTTTTATTGAAAAAACCTCATTTTTAACGGTTTTTTTGCGGTTTTTCGAGTCTAGAAAAAACAAATCATGAGATACGGTTAATTGGACTTCAAAATCGAATTCTACGGGAAAAAATACACGGGAAACCATACCTTCAAATTTTTTTAACGCGATTCTAGTCCTCTGTATGGGGCTGAAAAGATGAGGAAATCGGTAAAAGTCGAAATTTTGCCTAAAATGGATTTAAACAATATTAAAATTTAATCATGCGTCTTTTGAAGAGTCGATAATACTCATACCTCCCCAGGCCTAAGTAATGAGAGCTTTCCGACTTTGACGAGGACAATGTCAACTCGTCGTCAGACACACTACGGCATCATTCTCACATCCTAGTGCTCCCCTGCAGGACAGCGCGCCTTCGCTGGGTTCGTTACTGCAAAGTATTGAGTACACCGAATCATTCTACACATCCCATTTTCAGGTCAGTTGTCATCGTGACCAATACTTCGCAGCAGCAGGTTTTTTTTAGGTACCCTTATAGAGTACTGATATATATATATATATATATAGCTTTGGAAAAAGATCATAAGTCCCATTCGTTTATAAACAATGCTTTAAGATCAATGACAGTGTACAACAGTGATTAACTGAACGGAGCTTTAAAATGAAACCGAATTCATTTCTAAACAACAGTACCCAGTTTTACAACAGAATAAGTATAAATAAAAAATTGACAGATCAAATTGTCTCTGACACAAACACACCAAATAAAGAAGATCTAAGTTCACCTGAAGAACATTCTCTGGATAGTGATGAAGAGTATATTCCTAAGGGTGAAGAACGAACTGTTAAAAAGTTTGATCAAAAAAGTCTGAACGATTTATTTAGAAAGAGTGGTTTATCTAAGGAACAATCAGAGTTTATGGCTTCAGAGTTTAAGAGACGAAATATGTTGACAAAGGGTACTAAAGTATGTGCATATCGTAATCGAGAAGAGCGCTTTAGAAATTATTTCAAGAATGATTCTAATATGGTTTATTGCACGGACGTGAAAGGTCTTATTGATGAATTGAAACCCAACATATACAAACCTGAAAATTGGCGACTATTCATTGATTCATCAAAGCGCAGCCTTAAAGCAGTACTCCTCAATATCACAAATAAATATGCTCCTATACCATTAGCACATTCAACAGTACTTAAAGAAGAGTATTCCAATCTTGAACTACTTTTAACGAAAATAAAATATAGAGAACATAAATGGCAAATATGTGGCGATTTAAAGATTTTATCTATGATACTTGGACAACAATCTGGATTTACGAAGTACCCATGTTATTTATGCATGTTTGATAGCAGAGATAGAGAAAAACACTATAAAAAGAAAATTTGGCCATCAAGAGAATCGTTTGAACCTGGAAAACAGAATGTTATAAAAGATCCACTCGTTAATCCTTCGAAAATTTTGATACCGCCTCTGCATATAAAGCTTGGATTGATAAAGCAATTAGTTAAAGCTTTGGACAAGGACGGTCAATGCTTCCAATATATAAGCAAAGTATTTCCCCATAAATCTGATGCTAAATTAAATGAAGGTATTTTTGATGGTCCTGAAATCCGAACTTTATTTAGAGACGAAAACTTTGAACAAAGCATGACTGATGTTGAAAAGGCAGCATGGTTAAGTTTTAAAGAGGTATCGACGAAATTTTTGGGTAATGCCAAAGACACGAATTATAAAGCTATTGTGAAAAGAATGGTACGTAATTTTGAAAAATTGGGTTGTCTAATGAACTTAAAACTTCATTTTCTTGATTCACACGTTGATCAGTTTCCTGAAAATAACAGAGACTTTAGTGAAGAGCATGGTGAACGATTTCACCAAGATTTAAAGGAGTTTGAACGTAGATTTCAAGGAAACTGGGGTATCAACATGTTAGCAGATTACTGCTGGATGATAAAAAGAGAAACAGCTGCGAAAAAGGACAAAAACGTGTCAGAAATCCACTACATCGGTCATTCGAAGAGAAACGTGTACGTAAGCGTAAGCCAATTTAAAAAAAACATCGGAAGAGAGAGAGAGAGAGAGAGAGAGAGACAAACATAGACAAAATGTTAAGTTTAGCGTACACAATAGGCTAAGTTAATATCTTGAATTTACAGTCAATGCTGTGAAAGACTCTAAAATTAGTATTTCAGACGTAAAATTTTTAAAAAATCGATAAATTTACCATATACAGTTCTTGTCACCGCCCTCTAGAAGTAGTTTTTACACAATCTGACTTCAAATTCATGATCAGCAATCTGAAAAACCCCCAGGATAGTATTTCCAATGTTTATCGACTCTTCAAAAGACGCATGATTAAATTTTAATATTGTTTAAATCCATTTTAGGCAAAATTTCGACTTTTACCGATTTCCTCATCTTTTCAGCCCCATACAGAGGACTAGAATCGCGTTAAAAAAATTTGAAGGTATAGTTTCCCGTGTATTTTTTCCCGTAGAATTTGATTTTGAAGTCCAATTAACCGTATCTCATGATTTGTTTTTTCTAGACTCGAAAAACCGCAAAAAAACCGTAAAAAATGAGGTTTTTTCAATAAAACTCTGAGAAAAGGTAGGAAAACCCTATATTTTTATTACAGATTCGGATTCAGCGTCGAAAAATACATGGGAATATGTATGTCCGGTCAAAAGTTCAGACATTTTTTTTTATTTCGTGGGCCTGTGTTATTATATTTATTTACTTCGATAACAAATATTTTTGCATTTCAGCTTCAACGAGCAAAATAACAAGATTCTTTTTTCAAGTATCTTTTTTCATATCATTAGCTAATGAAAATAAGAGATACTAAGAAAAAATTATCTTATAAAAGCTAAGTATAGAATTAATAATTTCAAGATATAATAACTAGAAACTTCAAAACAGTTTTTCTCAAATATTGTATTTTAAAAATCTTCAATCTGCTTTTGAATAATATCTTATATTATATTAAAGTGAAACCACTTTTTTCTCCGTTTCTCCGGTTCTCCGCATTTTTTGAATGTGTCTTTCTTGGGCCTTATATTTCTTGGGCCTTACATTTTCTTGGGCCTTTTATTTTCTTGGGCCTTTTATTTTCTTGGGCCTTATATTTTCTTGGGCCTTATACTTTGTTGGGCATTATAATTTTCTTGGGCCTTGTAATTTTTTGGACTCAATATTTTTTTGGGCCTAATATTTTTTTGGACTCAATATTTTTTTGGGCCCAATATTTTTTCGGTCTCTATATTTTTTGGGCCTTATATTTTATTGAGCCTTATATTTTCTTGGGCCTTATATTTTCTTGGGCATTATAATTTTCTTGGGCCTTGTAATTTTTTGGGCTCAATATTTTTTTGGGCCCAATATTTTTTCGATCTCTATATTTTTTGGGCCTTATTTTTTTGGGCCTTATATTTTATTAAGCCTTATATTTTCTTAGGCCTTATATTTTTTTGGGCCTCATATTTTATTGAGCCTTATACTTTCTTGGGCCTTATATTTTTTTGGGCCCAATATTTTTTCGGTCTCTATATTTTTTGGGCCTTATATTTTATTGAGCCTAATACTTTCTTGGGCCTTATAATTTTTTGGACTCAATATTTTTTTGAGCTCAATATTTTTTCGGTCTCTATATTTTTTAGGCCTTACATTTTATTGAGCCTAATACTTTCTTGAGCCTTATATTTTTTTGGGCCTTATATTTTCTTGGGCCTTATAATTTTTTGCACTCAATATTTTTTTGGGCCCAATATTTTTTCGGTCTATATTTTTTGGGCCTTATATTTTATTGAGCCAAATACTTTCTTGGGCCTTATAATTTTTTGGACTCAATATTTTTTTAGGCCCAATATTTTATCGGTCTCTATATTTTTTAGGCCTTACATTTTATTGAGCCTAATACTTTCTTGAGCCTTATATTTTTTTGGGCCTAATATTTTTTTGGTCTCTATATTTTTTGGGCCTTATATTTTATTAAGCCTAATACTTTCTTGGGCCTTATATTTTTTTGGACCTTATAATATTTTGGACTCTATATTTTTTTGGGCCCAATATTTTTTCGGTCTCTATATTTTTTAGGCCCTATATTTCATTGAGCCTAATACTTTCTTGGGCCTTATAATTTTTTGGACTCAATATTTTTTTGGGCCCAATATTTTTTCGGTCTATATTTTTTAGGCCTTACATTTTTTTAAGCCTAATACTTTCTTGAGCCTTATATATTTTGGGCCTTATAATTTTTTGGATTTGATATTTTTTTAAGCCCAATATTTTTTCGGTCTCTATATTTTTTGGGTCTTATATTTTATTGAGCCTAATACTTTCTTGGGCCTTATAATTTTTTGGACTCAATATTTTTTTTGGCCCAATATTTTTTCGGTCTCTATATTTTTTAGGCCTTATATTTTATTGAGCCTAATACTTTCTTGGGCCTTATATTTTTTGGGCCTTATAATTTTTTGGATTTGATATTTTTTTAAGCCCAATATTTTTTCGGTCTCTATATTTTTTGGGTCTTATATTTTATTGAGCCTAATACTTTCTTGGGCCTTATAATTTTTTGGACTCAATATTTTTTTGGGCCCAATATTTTTTTGGTCTCTATATTTTTTAGGCCTTACATTTTATTGAGCCTAATACTTTCTTGAGCCTTATATTTTTTGGGCCTTATAATTATTGCACTCAATATTTTTTTGGGCCCAATATTTTTCCGGTCTATATTTTTTGGGCCTTATATTTCATTGAGCCTAATACTTTCTTGGGCCTTATAATTTTTTGGACTTAATATTTTTTCGGTCTCTATATTTTTTGAACCTTATATTTTATTGAGCCTAATACTTTCTTGGGCCTTATAATTTTTTGGACTCAATATTTTTTTAGGCCCAATATTTTTTCGGTCTCTATATTTTTTAGGCCTTACATTTTATTGAGCCTAATACTTTCTTAAGCCTTATATTTTTTTGGGCCTAATGTTTTTTCGGTCTCTATATTTTTTGGGCCTTATATTTTATTAAGCCTAATACTTTCTTGGGCCTTATATTTTTTTGGACCTTATAATTTTTTTGACTCTATATTTTTTTGGGCCCAATATTGTTTCCGGTCTCTATATTTTTAGGCCTTACATTTTATTGAGCCTAATACTTTCTTGAGCCTTATTTTTTTGGGCCTTATAATTTTTTGGATTTGAAATTTCTTTAAGCCCAATATTTTTTCGGTCTCTATATTTTTTGGGTCTTATATTTTATTGAGCCTAATACTTTCTTGGGCCTTATAATTTTTTGGACTCAATATTTTTTTTGGCCCAATATTTTTCGGTCTCTATATTTTTTAGGCCTTATATTTTATTGAGCCTAATACTTTCTTGGGCCTTATATTTTTTGGGCCTTATAATTTTTTGGATTTGATATTTTTTAAGCCCAATATTTTTTCGGTCTCTATATTTTTTAGGCCTTATATTTTATTGAGCCTAATACTTTCTTGGGCCTTATATTTTTTTGGACCTTATAATTTTTTGGACTCAATAGTTTTTTGAGCCCAATATTTTTACGGTCTCTATATTTTTTGGGCCTTATATTTTCTTGGGCCTTAATTTTTTTGGGCCTTATATTTTATTAAGCCTAATACTTTCTTGAGCCTTATATTTTTTTGGGCCTTATAATTTTTTGGACTCAATATCTTTTTGGGCCTAATATTTTTTCGGTCTTTATATTTTTTAAGCCTCATATTTTATTAAGCCTAATACTTTTTTGGGCCTTATATTTTTTTGGGCCTTATAATTTTTTGGACTCAATATTTTTTTAGGCCCAATATTTTTTCGGTCTCTATATTTTTTGGGCCTTATATTTTATTGAGTCTAATACTTTCTTGGGCCTTATAATTTTTTGGACTCAATATTTTTTTAGGCCCAATATTTTTTCGGTCTCTATATTTTTTAGGCCTTACATTTTATTGAGCCTAATACTTTCTTGAGCCTTATATTTTTTTGGGCCTAATATTTTTTCGGTCTCTATATTTTTTGGGCCTTATATTTTATTAAGCCTAATACTTTCTTGGGCCTTATATTTTTTTGGACCTTATAATTTTTTGGACTCTATATTTTTTTTGGGCCCAATATTTTTTCGGTCTCTATATTTTTTAGGCCTTATATTTTATTGAGCCTAATACTTTTTTGGGCCTTATATTCTTTTGGACCTCATAATTTTTTGGACTTAATATTTTTTTGGGCCCAATATTTTTCCGGTCTCTATATTTTTGGGGCCTTATATTTCATTGAGCCTAATACTTTCTTGGGCCTTATAATTTTTTGGACTCAATAGTTTTTTGGGCCCAATATTTTTTCGGTCTCTATATTTTTTAGGCCTTACATTTTATTGAGCCTTATACTTTTTTGAGCCTTATATTTTTTGGGCCTTATAATTTTTTGGATTTGAAATTTTTTTAAGCCCAATATTTTTTCGGTCTCTATATTTTTTGGGTCTTATATTTTATTGAGCCTAATACTTTCTTGGGCCTTATAATTTTTTGGACTCAATATTTTTTTTGGCCTAATATTTTTTCGGTCTCTATATTTTTTAGGCCTTATATTTTATTGAGCCTAATACTTTCTTGGGCCTTATATTTTTGGGCCTTATAATTTTTTGAATTTGATATTTTTTTAAGCCCAATATTTTTTCGGTCTCTATATTTTTTGGGTCTTATATTTTATTGAGCCTAATACTTTCTTGGGCCTTATAATTTTTTGGACTCAATATTTTTTTTGGCCCAATATTTTTTCGGTCTCTATATTTTTTAGGCCTTATATTTTATTGAGCCTAATACTTTCTTGGGCCTTATATTTTTTGGGCCTTATAATTTTTTGAATTTGATATTTTTTTAAGCCCAATATTTTTTCGGTCTCTATATTTTTTGGGTCTTATATTTTATTGAGCCTAATACTTTCTTGGGCCTTATAATTTTTTGGACTCAATATTTTTTTGGGCCCAATATTTTTTTGGTCTCTATATTTTTTAGGCCTTACATTTTATTGAGCCTAATACTTTCTTGAGCCTTATATTTTTTGGGCCTTATAATTATTGCACTCAATATTTTTTTGGGCCCAATATTTTTCCGGTCTATATTTTTTGGGCCTTATATTTCATTGAGCCTAATACTTTCTTGGGCCTTATAATTTTTTGGACTTAATATTTTTTCGGTCTCTATATTTTTTGAACCTTATATTTTATTGAGCCTAATACTTTCTTGGGCCTTATAATTTTTTGGACTCAATATTTTTTTAGGCCCAATATTTTTTCGGTCTCTATATTTTTTAGGCCTTACATTTTATTGAGCCTAATACTTTCTTAAGCCTTATATTTTTTTGGGCCTAATGTTTTTTCGGTCTCTATATTTTTTGGGCCTTATATTTTATTAAGCCTAATACTTTCTTGGGCCTTATATTTTTTTGGACCTTATAATTTTTTGGACTCTATATTTTTTTGGGCCCAATATTGTTTCGGTCTCTATATTTTTTAGGCCTTACATTTTATTGAGCCTAATACTTTCTTGAGCCTTATTTTTTTGGGCCTTATAATTTTTTGGATTTGAAATTTCTTTAAGCCCAATATTTTTTCGGTCTCTATATTTTTTGGGTCTTATATTTTATTGAGCCTAATACTTTCTTGGGCCTTATAATTTTTTGGACTCAATATTTTTTTTGGCCCAATATTTTTCGGTCTCTATATTTTTTAGGCCTTATATTTTATTGAGCCTAATACTTTCTTGGGCCTTATATTTTTTGGGCCTTATAATTTTTTGGATTTGATATTTTTTTAAGCCCAATATTTTTTCGGTCTCTATATTTTTTAGGCCTTATATTTTATTGAGCCTAATACTTTCTTGGGCCTTATATTTTTTTGGACCTTATAATTTTTTGGACTCAATAGTTTTTTGAGCCCAATATTTTTGCGGTCTCTATATTTTTTGGGCCTTATATTTTCTTGGGCCTTAATTTTTTTGGGCCTTATATTTTATTAAGCCTAATACTTTCTTGAGCCTTATATTTTTTTGGGCCTTATAATTTTTTGGACTCAATATCTTTTTGGGCCTAATATTTTTTCGGTCTTTATATTTTTTAAGCCTCATATTTTATTAAGCCTAATACTTTTTTGGGCCTTATATTTTTTTGGGCCTTATAATTTTTTGGACTCAATATTTTTTTAGGCCCAATATTTTTTCGGTCTCTATATTTTTTGGGCCTTATATTTTATTGAGTCTAATACTTTCTTGGGCCTTATAATTTTTTGGACTCAATATTTTTTTAGGCCCAATATTTTTTCGGTCTCTATATTTTTTAGGCCTTACATTTTATTGAGCCTAATACTTTCTTGAGCCTTATATTTTTTTGGGCCTAATATTTTTTCGGTCTCTATATTTTTTGGGCCTTATATTTTATTAAGCCTAATACTTTCTTGGGCCTTATATTTTTTTGGACCTTATAATTTTTTGGACTCTATATTTTTTTTGGGCCCAATATTTTTTCGGTCTCTATATTTTTTAGGCCTTATATTTTATTGAGCCTAATACTTTTTTGGGCCTTATATTCTTTTGGACCTCATAATTTTTTGGACTTAATATTTTTTTGGGCCCAATATTTTTCCGGTCTCTATATTTTTGGGGCCTTATATTTCATTGAGCCTAATACTTTCTTGGGCCTTATAATTTTTTGGACTCAATAGTTTTTTGGGCCCAATATTTTTTTCGGTCTCTATATTTTTTTAGGCCTTACATTTTATTGAGCCTTATACTTTTTTGAGCCTTATATTTTTTGGGCCTTATAATTTTTTGGATTTGAAATTTTTTTAAGCCCAATATTTTTTCGGTCTCTATATTTTTTGGGTCTTATATTTTATTGAGCCTAATACTTTCTTGGGCCTTATAATTTTTTGGACTCAATATTTTTTTTGGCCTAATATTTTTTCGGTCTCTATATTTTTTAGGCCTTATATTTTATTGAGCCTAATACTTTCTTGGGCCTTATATTTTTTGGGCCTTATAATTTTTTGAATTTGATATTTTTTTAAGCCCAATATTTTTTCGGTCTCTATATTTTTTGGGTCTTATATTTTATTGAGCCTAATACTTTCTTGGGCCTTATAATTTTTTGGACTCAATATTTTTTTGGGCCCAATATTTTTTCGGTCTCTATATTTTTTAGGCCTTACATTTTATTGAGCCTAATACTTTCTTGAGCCTTATAGTTTTTGGGCCTTATAATTATTGCACTCAATATTTTTTTGGGCCTAATATTTTTCCGGTCTCTATATTTTTTGGGCCTTATATTTCATTGAGCCTAATACTTTCTTGGGCCTTATAATTTTTTGGACTCAATATTTTTTTGGGCCCAATATTTTTTCGGTCTCTATATTTTTTGGGCCTTATATTTCATTGAGCCTAATACTTTCTTGGGCCTTATAATTTTTTGGACTCATTATTTTTTTAGGCCCAATATTTTTTCGGTCTCTATATTTTTCAGGCCTTACATTTTATTGAGCCTAATACTTTCTTGAGCCTTATATTTTTTTGGGCCTAATATTTTTTCGGTCTCTATATTTTTTGGGCCTTATATTTTATTAAGCCTAATACTTTCTTGGGCCTTATATTTTTTTGGACCTTATAATTTTTTGGACTCTATATTTTTTTGGGCCCAATATTTTTTCGGTCTCTATATTTTTTAGGCCTTATATTTTATTGAGCCTAATACTTTTTTGGGCCTTATATTTTTTTGGACCTTATAATTTTATGGACTCAATATTTTTTTGGGCCCAATATTTTTCCGGTCTCTATATTTTTGGGGCCTTATATTTCATTGAGCCTAATACTTTCATGGGCCTTATAATTTTTTGGACTCAATATTTTTTTGGGCCCAATATTTTTTTGGTCTCTATATTTTTTAGGCCTTACATTTTATTGAGCCTAATACTTTCTTGAGCCTTATATTTTTTGGGCCTTATAATTTTTTGGATTTGAAATTTTTTTAAGCCCAATATTTTTTCGGACTCTATATTTTTTGGGTCTTATATTTTATTGTGCCTAATACTTTCTTGGGCCTTATAATTTTTTGGACTCAATATTTTTTTTGGCCCAATATTTTTCGGTCTCTATATTTTTTAGGCCTTATATTTTATTGAGCCTAATACTTTCTTGGGCCTTATATTTTTTGGGCCTTATAATTTTTTGGATTTGATATTTTTTTAAGCCCAATATTTTTTTGGTCTCTATATTTTTTGGGTCTTATATTTTATTGAGCCCAATACTTTCTTGGGCCTTATAATTTTTTGGACTCAATATTTTTTTTGGCCCAATATTTTTTCGGTCTCTATATTTTTTAGGCTTTACATTTTATTGAGCCTAATACTTTCTTGAGCCTTATATTTTTTGGGCCTTATAATTTTTTGGATTTGAAATTTTTTCAAGCCCAATATTTTTTCGGACTCTATATTTTTTGGGTCTTATATTTTATTGAGCCTAATACTTTCTTGGGCCTTATAATTTTTTGGACTCAATATTTTTTTTGGCCCAATATTTTTCGGTCTCTATATTTTTTAGGCCTTATATTTTATTGAGCCTAATACTTTCTTGGGCCTTATATTTTTTTGGACCTTATAATTTTTTGGACTCAATAGTTTTTTGAGCCCAATATTTTTGCGGTCTCTATATTTTTTGGGCCTTATATTTTCTTGGGCCTTAATTTTTTTGGGCCTTATATTTTATTAAGCCTAATACTTTCTTGAGCCTTATATTTTTTTGGGCCTTATAATTTTTTGGACTCAATATCTTTTTGGGCCTAATATTTTTTCGGTCTCTATATTTTTTGGGCCTCATATTTTATTAAGCCTAATACTTTTTTGGGCCTTATATTTTTTTGGGCCTTATAATTTTTTGGACTATATTTTTTTCGGCCAAATATTTTTTCGGTCTCTATATTTTTTAGGCCTTATATTTTATTGAGCCTAATACTTTCTTGGGCCTTATATTCTTTTGGACCTTATAATTTTTTGGACTTAATATTTTTTTGGGCCCAATATTTTTTCGGTCTCTATATTTTTTGGGCCTTATATTTCATTGAGCCTAATACTTTCTGGGGCCTTATAATTTTTTTGACTCAATATTTTTTTGGGCCCAATATTTTTTCAGTCTCTATATTTTTTAGGCCTTACATTTTATTGAGCCTAATACTTTCTTGAGCCTTATATTTTTTGGGCCTTATAATTTGTTGGACTTAATATTTTTTTGGGCCTAATATTTTTTCGGTCTCTATATTTTTTGGGCCTTATATTTTATTAAGCCTGCCCGGTTAAAAAAAACTATATGGTATTTTTATATGATATTATCATATGATTTCACCACATACGTTTTGGGTTTCATCTTATCATATGATATAATCATATAATAAAATTATATGATTAAATTATATGATAAAATCATATTATAAAATCATATGTCAAATGAAATCATTATAATTATTTTAATTAAAAAAATTTTGGGAAAAGAAGAGGTTGTGGAATTTAATGAATGTTTGTAAATAATAAATTTATAAATTAATATTACATATTATTTTATTCCTAATTATTTTTTTGAATATTTCCACATCATTTAAATATTTTGTTGTATAAATTTAAAGGAGAATTTTTTTTCAGATGTACTAATCGATACTTCAATTATTGTTTGATGAGTTTAAGCAGTTTTTATCTGAAATGAAATCAGAGTCTGAATCAGTATTTAAATAAGAACTCTTGAGCCTGTTTTTAAATTTATTCATGAAATAATTGATATAGATTCCTAGAACAACTATCCAAACATTCTTAAATTTGTGACATTTATTTCTATCTTGCACCTCTTTTTTAAATAAGCAAAATAGAATTCTGTTAAATAATTAGTCATGAACCTTTCGTTGCCCCTGGATAATTTTTAAAATATTGACGTATAAACATTTTAAATATTATTATTTTCAAATACTTATATTTTTATCTATTTTCACTATATGGTAAAATCATATAATGAGATTATATGATAATATTACATGGTAAAATAATATGATAAAATTACAGAATAAAATTATGCAATGATTTCATTCTTTAATGCATATATTTTAAAATATTTTTGCTGCGCATTTGGAAGAAAAGAATCATTGTAATTATATTAAAGGAAGAAACTGGCTAATTATAATATTAATAATAGTACAAATTTGGAACTGCGCATATGTAATTACTGACAATATTATTTATAAAAACACTTATTTTTTTTATAAGTTTCGTTTCGATAGGTAAAACATGTGGAGAAATTTCAATAACTTCTTTGATTGAGTCACAGTGCTGTAAGGAATTCTGAACATTAACAATATTACATAGCGTATATTCTTTAAGAGTTATTTCGTCGACTATAAATTCAATTATCCGAACATATCGACCATCATCAGTCAAAGCAAACGAGTTATTAGATCTTATGTTTTTATTTTTGTATGAACTATAAAGACACCTTTCTTTCACCATTCTTCGGAAGGTAAGACTAACATCTGATAATTGCAATTCTCTAATCCATGTTGATTTTGTACTCCAATGAGCTCCAAAATATCTTGCGTTTGATAACTTTAAGGTATTCTTTGTTTCTTTTTTATCAAGATAAGATATGAATTCAGCAATTTCAGAATTAGGTATCAAAGCTATGTGTTCTTTTAGTAATAATTCACTTTCAGTCATAGCTACAGATCTACATAATTGATAGATAATACCTTTAGCGGCATGAACTTTCTGCACCAGTTGACCATTGCCACTCTCGAAAGCATATCCATTATGGCTCCACAATGGCCCGTAATCAACACAACTTTGCGTAATATGCAACAATTGGTGCACATTGTACGTCATAGCTGATTTTGTATAATAAATTTCCGTGTATACAACAAACTTTTTTAATAGATTATCTGCTCGATTTAAGTCATTACGAGATACACATGATCCGAGGAGGATATGCAATACTTCAACTAAAAGTGATCAGTGTTCTACATAAATTAACATGTGCGGAAAGTGCAGAAGAATCGGTATACTATAATAGAGAACCCAATTTTCCCACTCTCTCGCTTTTAACCAACGACGTTCTTTCATGGATCTAGATAATCTCGCTATTTGATTTGGTGCTTTAATATCCGAGATCATGCTGTTAACTACTACTATATTATCATTAGATAATGAATAAGGATTATTGTATGTGTCAAACCAATATGCAGCAAATTGTTCTGCTATACCCAAACAAATGCAATGCATACTGTCCGGCACGAATCCCGAAATGATGTTAAAAGAATTTAAATTAACCAAAATTGATGGATGTTTCAATCCAAAAACAGGATTAGCAGATTCTATGCTCAAGTGCATGTATTGCCATGTTTGTCGTTGGTTTCTCTTCAATGGTGGATCTTCGAGTAAAACATATTTTACGCTACCACCTCTAACAGTACGAACGTAAACTCCTGGATGTAAGCACCAATGGCATCCAAAATATCCATTGTACTGAACCATGCCTGCCATTGGTGCTCGAGCAACAGAGTCCACACAGCAACATATTGTGTGTATTTTAAAGAGACGTTCAACACCATCACTACAGCAGGTAATACCTTCATCAGCTAATTGATTCATATAATTAACATACGGTTTTAAAAAAATGTTCATATTTGGCTTGTCTTTACCAAACCACATTGCGCACGTAATAGGATTTTTAGTCCTAACTTGAAAGGGTAGCTCATTAATAATCATCTGTACAGGCCAAATAGAAAATTTTGAGCTTTCAAAAATGGGTGAGCCATCACTATTGAATATGGTTGTTAAAGTATTCATCCTTTCCTCTGCTGGTAATGAATGAATAAATTTCCTGTATAAAACACCATCAGTTATATCTTTGAAATCATCACAGCACCTAATTCTTTTTTCAAAAATAGACTGAATATATTCATAGTTTTGTTTGATAAATAGTTTCACTTTGTTATCGATATGAAAAATAGCGAAATAATTATTATAAGTGGGATCTTTTACAAAAATTATGTGCTCACATGAATTGCACATAATTTCTCGATCTATATCGGGATCGAATTTTTTCAAATACTTTTTACAATGAGGACAAACAGAATGAAATTCAATTCCAATTCGTGAATTAAAAATTTGATTAACAGGATAACGTGTATCAGGAAGCATTCGTTTACCTAAGAAATAATTTATCATTTTAAAAAGATCTGCTATACCCATTTGAGGAAGGTTATACGAAAGACCGAATTTCAGAACTCCTATTAACATTTCTGCATTACTCACAACAAGTGGAGAATTTATGATTTCATCTATTTCATGATTACTTAACATGTTCCTTAATCTTTCAAAAGGTAAATCTTGTTCAAAAGAATCATTTTGACCGTTGTATATCCATTCCTCGTCACTGTAGTCTGCATCGAAAGCAAAATCGCTGTGTCTATTATCATCACTATCATTATCGTCATCATTACTTTGGACAAAGTTTTCAACTGCCCCGTTCATTCCTGCATCCTATAAATTAAGTTATAACGATTAATGATTTCACATTATTTCCTATGTTGTTTTTAAAGATTTTGTTACAAAGTTTAAACTGTGACTTTATTATTTGTTAAAGTATTATAATAATAATAAATTATATAATTATTTGAATTGAGGTTTTAATTAGTTATAAATTACAGTTTACATGCATAGTTTGTTTTTTAATAACCTGTTCTGATACTGTTGTTGAAATTTGCTGTGACGATGACTGGTTTGTACTTTCATCAGTACTACTTATCGAACGTGATGTTGAAAGTTGATGTGACGATAATCGATGAGTATTGTCATTACTGCTATGCATAGAAACATTATTTTCTTCATTGGTATGATCAAGATTATGAAGCATTTGCTGTATAAGAAATAAATTATTCGATTTTAATAAATATTATATCAATTAAAAAAATATTTACAAGGTATTTACAAAAAATCATATGCTAAAATCACATCATAAAATTATGTGATAAAATCATATAATAAAATCACATAATAAAATCACTTCATAAAATGATGTGATAAAATCATATAATAAAATCATGTGATAGAATTATTTAATAAAATCATGTAGTAGAATCATTAATAAAATCATATAGTTTTTATAAGTAGTAAGATATTCTTTTATTTAAAACACGAATAAAAAAATACATCTAATTCTTAAAGAACCGGGATTAAATAAATTTTCATTATTATTGGCCTTGTAAGAATTAAAAAATATTTTTATACTTAAGAAAGTTTTTTTTTCATTCGTATTTCAAATAAAAAAATGTTTTATTTATAATAAAAACCATTTGATTTCACAAAATAATTGTACCACATCATTTTATTATATCATTTTACTACATCATTTTCCCTGGTAGAATAGTAACCATTTTTTGGCCATTTTTGCTGATCTACGCATGTTAAAATGACATTTATCTAGAAATTCTGGAAAAATTTTGAACGGAATTTCTACAGTGTGAAATATTTTGCGTAATTCGTGAAATTTTATTTTGTACAAATATTTTTGTATTAAAATTTTACAAACATGTTTGTAAAATCAACACAAAAATTTCGTAATTTAAAAATATATGTGTACTTTTTTTAGAATTAACACACGGAGTTTGTAAATTTTACAAACATGTGTGTACTTATTAATTTTAACACAAAAAAATCGTATTTCATCTCTAACACTTATGTGTGTTAAAATTAAAAAATTTTTTTCACTGTGTAGATAAATGTCATTTTAAACATGCCTTAACTAGCAATAATGACCAAAAAATTGTTAATTTTCTACCAGGGTTATAATGTGCCTTAATAGTACAAAAAAAAACAGTTGTAACTTATTAGTTAAGTTATAAAACATCAAATATGATTTTTTGTTTCGTTTATAAAGTATAAATTTACTTTTTTGAACAATCAGAACAAAAAAGATACAATCTTTAGATACCTAAAGTTCTAATTTAATTTGCTCTGATTGTTTGAAAAAGTTATTTACACTTTATAAGCAAACCAAAAAATAATGCTGGATGTTCTATAACCTGACTAATAACCTACAACTACTTTCTTGAATATAAAAACTCAATCTTTGGATTGTGTTAGTATTTTAAGCAGTCCAAACATATACAATATTTATATTTAAATAAGTATATTTTAGATATATAAACTATTCATATTCATAGTTATAAACAGGAGGATAAATAGTTCAAAATAATTTTTTTGATAAAAAATATCCATTAAATAAATATTGATTATATAGCATAAATGTTACAAGAAAAAAGAAATAGCAGATGTATTTAATATTATCAAAAAATATTGATCTTTGAAACATTAATTTAAGAAAAAGAGCTCACCAGCCAATGTTCATTGTCACTGCTTTCATCAGTAGTAATACTCTCCTGTTCTCGTAGTTTTCGACGATAATTTGTTGTTTTTGGCATTCTTTTTTTACCATCCTCTATATAATTGCAGTAATCCATTGTTTGGAAATAAGATAAGCTTTTAAGACTTATTAATTTTAAAGTATATGTTATCAGGCTATGTCCCTTATCACTGCTGTAAACAGTAATACTGCTCTCCTGTTCTTTTAATTTGCAATGATAAATTTCACTAAAATGCTAACGGCACCAGTAACGACTAACTTTCAAATCACTAGGTTATGTTTATTCCATTGTAAATAAATCGCGTGCAATGATCATATGCAGAACTTTGGTCGCTCCAGAGGTTTACTTGAGCTCTTAAAACGATATATGCTTGTGGTCATATATTTCGTTTGAAAGGTTGATTTTACACGCGACGAGTCGAAAAAAATCGTCTAATGTAGCTACAAATATGTAAAGAAAAAGACATGTGAAGTTGTATGAGAATGTAGTCAAACAGAGTATAATCAAGCCTATGCTTACTTAACCTTCCCGTCGCATTAGATTAACCAAAGAGACTAGTCTGGTTATTCAGCTACTTGAGGGCGCCACCAAGTCCAATGTATTTCTATAACTACATATATTATATGTGTAGCATAAATTTTATATACATAGATTTACAATATTAGTTACTCACGTCTTTGAAACACAAAATGAATTTGAAAGTGTGCTTTTATATGCGTCGATACTCATTAACATTAGTTTCATGAATTTATAGACGAATTTGAGAAAATAACATTTAGTAGTGGGGATGCTTTGAGCGCACTTGAATTTCACGCTTTTATTCTTTGACTTTGATTCCAAGAATTTGTAAAATTAACTTTTAGTAGTGGGGATGCTTTAAACGCATTTGATTGTCACGTTTCTTTCAGTGTAGTATGTATAACGACTTTGGCATATGTGCGACGTCAACCGTTAATATTGCTTTAATCTGTGAATTTGAATATTTTATTACACGTTTTGGTGTTGGGATAAATAACAGACTACTAATAATTGGAAATAAAGAGTAAAATCTTATGCGTTCTTAATTCTTATAATTAGTTTTCGTAGTGTAATACTTTTAAAAAAATGAGTAAAAGACAAACGAATAAAAGAAAAAATAATAAAAAACAAAAGAATAAAAATGATAATATAGGACAGCAGATGTACGCATCAATACATTTTTATGACGATGAACAAAGAAAAATACACATTGTTGAACAATCGAAAGTTAAAGATTTTGATCAAAATGATAAGGATATACTTAAAAAGCCGCACTATGTTTACCGGATTGATCTCGTATCTGGTGCTGAAAAATTAGTTCCAGCTCAAATTCACGCTATATCAGGTAAGCGATAGTAATAACGATACACTTATTTTAATAATAAAAAAAATATAAGTAATAACTTCTTATAATCAGTAAAATAAATTGTCCCATTTTGTCTATTAATATTCTTTAAGCCATTAAAACTACTTATATTTATTGATAATCAGCTAGTAAAGCACGTGTCATCTTTTGCAAATAATATATTTATATTCATTGCGTGTAAATAAGTTAAAAAATTCGTTATAATTTTATTTAGTTTTGCATCAAATTTTGTTCTAATTTAGTTATCAATATTGTATCGAAATTGTTCTATGCAGGGAAGAAAAATTTATTGTATCCTTGTCTGCATCTAGTGAAAATCATATTATATATTCGATTCATTGCAAGCAATTTGCCTTCACAAATGATTCTTGTTGTAATTATTTTTGTACTGTATATTTTTTTCAAGATGAAGTCAAATCTGTCAGAAAAATATCCTTACAAATTTTATGAAGTAAAATAGCACTTTTTCAATAGTTTTTTATGCAGTTTTTGTGTACAGTCAATTCAATGATATAGCAAAACGTACTTGATTTGTTTTTAACTTTCATAATATTTGATTTTCTTTGATCTATAATATACAGATTAAAGAAAATTATATTTGTATTTTTATGTTGCAGAGAAATTTTATACATGAATTTAATTCTTATAGTTTTAAAAATTAACAATGCAACTTTGTTTGTAACTATATTTTTTCAAACATGTTACAAGGTTATAACAAGAGTAATTGTTACAATATAACTGAATATTATTTTTTATTTAAATATGATTTGTTTAATGTAAAAGATTTTTGTAAGCTACATAATAGAAATTTATACAAGTCTTCTTGGTATTATGTCTATAAAAATTGGTACAAGACTAAATAATATTGTGAGAACTTTTACATAATCAAATAATGTAGTGAAATCATATAGTAAATTTATATGGTAAAATTATATAGTAAAATTATGTGGTAAAATTATATGGTAAAATTATATGGTAAAATTATATGGTAAAATCATATTGTAAAATCATATTGTAAAATCACTAAATAAAAGTATATTGTAGACTCACGTAGTGCAATCATCTGACAAAATTACATTATAATAAACCAGTAACTAAGAACAATTTCACATTTTATAATTCAACTTCGAAGCTAAAATTTTTTTTATTAACATTAAAAACCAATTGTTGATCTATGTTAGCTTTAAGAAGTAACTGCTTAAAATATAATTTAACAACTAACATAATAATGACTGCAATTCTTCGAAAAGATTAATTAAATGATTTGTTCAATTAAATGATTGAATAATTAACTATTATAAAAATTTTAAACATGTTACTTATAGATGATATAGAATCGCTCCAGAAACCTAAAAGTAGATACAAATTTCATACAATGCGTGCAAGTGATGCTGCATTCACATTGGAATTACGAGCTCAAGAATCTGCAAAAGCTAATTCAAATCTGGTATTTCACATATATTTTATCTTTTTGTAATCTACATCTGTTTTTATTTATTTTCAGTAAATTTAAATTAATACAATTTAACAAAAACAAATTTATATCTATTCACTAAAACAATATTTTTCCGTAAAACTTGTTATTAGCATGTGTTACTTAAATCTACATAAGTTCTTATAAATTAACCATTTAAGAAATAATCGGTATGCTTTTTATTACAGCAAGAAGTTGATAATAATATAAATGAAACATCTGGTGGTAAGGAGAAAAATAAAGATAAAAAAAAGAAACCTTCATATGACATGGATATCGATATCCAAACGAAATTAGATACTTTAAATAGTGAAACACTAACTTTTGAAGATAATGATGACAAAGTTACTAATTTAGAAAATGAACTTTTAATCATGAAACAAAATTTTGAAAACATAACGAAACAATACGAAAAAAAAATTAATGAATTAGAGGACCAAATAAAAACAAAGGATGAAATTATAAATAATGTCAATAACCGTAATTCAAAACAAGCAGAAGAAATAAATTTTCTTAAAACAATTAGTAATAGACTCTCAAAAGAGAGAAATATTGAATCTTGTAAGAGAACTTTATTCTCAGAAGGTAACTATAATTTTTTATAAATAAAATCTAAAACATAAAATTCATTTAAAATATTATAATTTATTTCAACTATATTTACATTCAAGTTTTAGCCAAAATTATTGTTTGTTTTATTATTAGTTTCGTAGAATAAGATTTTTTTTAACATATTAATATTAAATAAGTTATTATTATTCCTTTCAAAATTATTGAATTAGTAATCTTGGTATCATAATATTGATGACTGTAAATTTAGATTAGTATTTTACTAAAATCATTAATTAATTACACAGGCCCACAAAATGAAAAAAAATGTCTGAATTTTTGACCGGACATACATATTCCCATGTATTTTTCGACGCTGAATCCGAATCTGTAATAAAAATATAGGGTTTTCCTACCTTTTCTCAGAGTTTTATTGAAAAAACCTCATTTTTTACGGTTTTTTTGCGGTTTTTCGAGTCTAGAAAAAACAAATCATGAGATACGGTTAATTGGACTTCAAAATCGAATTCTACGGGAAAAAATACACGGGAAACCATACCTTCAAATTTTTTTAACGCGATTCTAGTCCTCTGTATGGGGCTGAAAAGATGAGGAAATCGGTAAAAGTCGAAATTTTGCCTAAAATGGATTTAAACAATATTAAAATTTAATCATGCGTCTTTTGAAGAGTCGATAAACATTGGAAATACTATCCTGGGGTTTTTCAGATTGCTGATCATGAATTTGAAGTCAGATTGTGTAAAAACTACTTCTAGAGGGCGGTGACAAGAACTGTATATGGTAAATTTATCGATTTTTTAAAAATTTTACGTCTGAAATACTAATTTTAGAGTCTTTCACAGCATTGAATGTAAATTCAAGATATTAACTTAGCCTATTGTGTACGTTAAACTTAACATTTTGTCTATGTTTGTCTCTCTCTCTCTCTCTCTCTCTCTCTCTTCCGATGTTTTTTTTAAATTGGCTTACGCTTACGTACACGTTTCTCTTCGAATGACCGATGTAGTGGATTTCTGACACGTTTTTGTCCTTTTTTCGCAGCTGTTTCTCTTTTTATCATCCAGCAGTAATCTGCTAACATGTTGATACCCCAGTTTCCTTGAAATCTACGTTCAAACTCCTTTAAATTTTGGTGAAATCGTTCACCATGCTCTTCACTAAAGTCTCCGTTATTTTCAGGAAACTGATCAACGTGTGAATCAAGAAAATGAAGTTTTAAGTTCATTAGACAACCCAATTTTTCAAAATTACGTACCATTCTTTTCACAATAGCTTTATAATTCGTGTCTTTGGCATTACCCAAAAATTTCGTCGATACCTCTTTAAAACTTAACCATGCTGCCTTTTCAACATCAGTCATGCTTTGTTCAAAGTTTTCGTCTCTAAATAAAGTTCGGATTTCAGGACCATCAAAAATACCTTCATTTAATTTAGCATCAGATTTATGGGGAAATACTTTGCTTATATATTGGAAGCATTGACCGTCCTTGTCCAAAGCTTTAACTAATTGCTTTATCAATCCAAGCTTTATATGCAGAGGCGGTATCAAAATTTTCGAAGGATTAACGAGTGGATCTTTTATAACATTCTGTTTTCCAGGTTCAAACGATTCTCTTGATGGCCAAATTTTCTTTTTATAGTGTTTTTCTCTATCTCTGCTATCAAACATGCATAAATAACATGGGTACTTCGTAAATCCAGATTGTTGTCCAAGTATCATAGATAAAATCTTTAAATCGCCACATATTTGCCATTTATGTTCTCTATATTTTATTTTCGTTAAAAGTAGTTCAAGATTGGAATACTCTTCTTTAAGTGCTGTTGAATGTGCTAATGGTATAGGAGCATATTTATTTGTGATATTGAGGAGTACTGCTTTAAGGCTGCGCTTTGATGAATCAATGAATAGTCGCCAATTTTCAGGTTTGTATATGTTGGGTTTCAATTCATCAATAAGACCTTTCACGTCCGTGCAATAAACCATATTAGAATCATTCTTGAAATAATTTCTAAAGCGCTCTTCTCGATTACGATATGCACATACTTTAGTACCCTTTGTCAACATATTTCGTCTCTTAAACTCTGAAGCCATAAACTCTGATTGTTCCTTAGATAAACCACTCTTTCTAAATAAATCGTTCAGACTTTTTTGATCAAACTTTTCAACAGTTCGTTCTTCACCCTTAGGAATATACTCTTCATCACTATCCAGAGAATGTTCTTCAGGTGAACTTAGATCTTCTTCATTTGGTGTGTTTGTGTCAGAGATTCGATCTGTCAATTTTTTATTTATACTTATTCTGTTGTAAAACTGGGTACTGTTGTTTAGAAATGAATTCGGTTTCATTTTAAAGCTCCGTTCAGTTAATCACTGTTGTACACTGTCATTGATCTTAAAGCATTGTTTATAAACGAATGGGACTTATGATCTTTTTCCAAAGCTATATATATATATATATATATATATATCAGTACTCTATAAGGGTACCTAAAAAAAACCTGCTGCTGCGAAGTATTGGTCACGATGACAACTGCCCTGAAAATGGGATGTGTAGAATGATTCGGTGTACTCAATACTTTGCAGTAACGAACCCAGCGAAGGCGCGCTGTCCTGCAGGGGAGCACTAGGATGTGAGAATGATGCCGTAGTGTGTCCGACGACGAGTTGACATTGTCCTCGTCAAAGTCGGAAAGCTCTCATACTTAGGCCTGGGGAGGTATGAGAGTTATCACCCCTAGGACGGCGGACTCACCTGCGATCGGAACAGGATTCCTAGTGTGTGGGGTTTAATTCAACAATATGGCTAATTCAAATTTTCAACCTTTTTTAAACTGCGCTGGTACATCCAATAACAGTTTTAACCATACGTGTAATGGATCTCAAGATAATTTCTGTTATGTATGTTCAGAATATATTGGACAACGAAACAAAAGAAAAATCACAGATAATATTAATTTTATCTATCAAAAATGTTTTGATATTGAGATTTCTCAACAGGATAAAATTTGGGTTCCTCATTATATATGTGCTTCATGTTATGCCATGATGAATCGATACAACACCAGTCAGGCTAGGTCCAAATTAAAATTTACTATACCTACAAAGTGGAAGGAACCAAAAGATGAAAATGATTGCTATTTTTGTTTAACAAAGATACAAGGTTTAGACAAGATACAGAAAAAAGGAATAGTATATCCTAATACTTCTTGTATAGAATTTCCATCCAAGAATTTTATAGATATTTTTGAAAATAAAGATTCGAGAGATAGTTTTACAACAGGCTTAGGGAATCTAAATGTAGATGAAAACTCGACAGATGAAACAACTGAAAATCTGATTGCCGCAGACGGAAGCTCATCAAATGAAGAAGATCTAAGTTCACCTGAAGAACATTCTCTGGATAGTGATGAAGAGTATATTCCTAAGGGTGAAGAACGAACTGTTGAAAAGTTTGATCAAAAAAGTCTGAACGATTTATTTAGAAAGAGTGGTTTATCTAAGGAACAATCAGAGTTTATGGCTTCAGAGTTTAAGAGACGAAATATGTTGACAAAGGGTACTAAAGTATGTGCATATCGTAATCGAGAAGAGCGCTTTAGAAATTATTTCAAGAATGATTCTAATATGGTTTATTGCACGGACGTGAAAGGTCTTATTGATGAATTGAAACCCAACATATACAAACCTGAAAATTGGCGACTATTCATTGATTCATCAAAGCGCAGCCTTAAAGCAGTACTCCTCAATATCACAAATAAATATGCTCCTATACCATTAGCACATTCAACAGCACTTAAAGAAGAGTATTCCAATCTTGAACTACTTTTAACGAAAATAAAATATAGAGAACATAAATGGCAAATATGTGGCGATTTAAAGATTTTATCTATGATACTTGGACAACAATCTGGATTTACGAAGTACCCATGTTATTTATGCATGTTTGATAGCAGAGATAGAAAAACACTATAAAAAGAAAATTTGGCCATCAAGAGAATCGTTTGAACCTGGAAAACAGAATGTTATAAAAGATCCACTCGTTAATCCTTCGAAAATTTTGATACCGCCTCTGCATATAAAGCTTGGATTGATAAAGCAATTAGTTAAAGCTTTGGACAAGGACGGTCAATGCTTCCAATATATAAGCAAAGTATTTCCCCATAAATCTGATGCTAAATTAAATGAAGGTATTTTTGATGGTCCTGAAATCCGAACTTTATTTAGAGACGAAAACTTTGAACAAAGCATGACTGATGTTGAAAAGGCAGCATGGTTAAGTTTTAAAGAGGTATCGACGAAATTTTTGGGTAATGCCAAAGACACGAATTATAAAGCTATTGTGAAAAGAATGGTACGTAATTTTGAAAAATTGGGTTGTCTAATGAACTTAAAACTTCATTTTCTTGATTCACACGTTGATCAGTTTCCTGAAAATAACGGAGACTTTAGTGAAGAGCATGGTGAACGATTTCACCAAAATTTAAAGGAGTTTGAACGTAGATTTCAAGGAAACTGGGGTATCAACATGTTAGCAGATTACTGCTGGATGATAAAAAGAGAAACAGCTGCGAAAAAGGACAAAAACGTGTCAGAAATCCACTACATCGGTCATTCGAAGAGAAACGTGTACGTAAGCGTAAGCCAATTTAAAAAAACATCGGAAGAGAGAGAGAGAGAGAGAGAGAGACAAACATAGACAAAATGTTAAGTTTAGCGTACACAATAGGCTAAGTTAATATCTTGAATTTACAGTCAATGCTGTGAAAGACTCTAAAATTAGTATTTCAGACGTAAAATTTTTAAAAAATCGATAAATTTACCATATACAGTTCTTGTCACCGCCCTCTAGAAGTAGTTTTTACACAATCTGACTTCAAATTCATGATCAGCAATCTGAAAAACCCCCAGGATAGTATTTCCAATGTTTATCGACTCTTCAAAAGACGCATGATTAAATTTTAATATTGTTTAAATCCATTTTAGGCAAAATTTCGACTTTTACCGATTTCCTCATCTTTTCAGCCCCATACAGAGGACTAGAATCGCGTTAAAAAAATTTGAAGGTATAGTTTCCCGTGTATTTTTTCCCGTAGAATTCGATTTTGAAGTCCAATTAACCGTATCTCATGATTTGTTTTTTCTAGACTCGAAAAACCGCAAAAAAACCCGTAAAAAATGAGGTTTTTTCAATAAAACTCTGAGAAAAGGTAGGAAAACCCTATATTTTTATTACAGATTCGGATTCAGCGTCGAAAAATACATGGGAACATGTATGTCCGGTCAAAAGTTCAGACATTTTTTTTCATTTTGTGGGCCTGTGTTATTAATCTTTATTACTCATATTTTTTTTTAAACCAATCCCTATCACAGATAAATAATATTTATGATGTTTCCTAATCTTATATTTCAGACAAACATAAATCAGATGATGATATCTCTCCAAACAAAGGTTATCAATTAACTTCTGGTACAATGCAAATCAATAAAGATAAAGTGTTTGATAAACAGAATCATTCCGAATTACATGGTAAGGATTGTCATCGTGTGTACATAGGTGTATTTCTTATAATTGTTACAGTGACTATAGTTTATACATTTTACTTTAAACGAAATATAAGAGTAAATCTACAAAGTTCTTTGTGATTTTTACAAAACCGCTATATTTTAGGATATTATTCCTATGTTTTTTTTAGCTACTTATATTCGTTAGTTCATATGAAAAAATATTGATTAACTATGTGCTCAAAGTAATAACAGAATTTTATTAGTATCATCAATTAATTATTAATCTTTACTGCTTTTATATTTTATTTAACCAATTCATATTACAGATTGAAAATATATATGATATTTCTCTATCTTATATTTCAGACAAACCTACATCAGATGGTGTTATCTTACCAAAACAAGGTTATACAGTAGCTTCCGGTACATTGCAAACCAATGATTATAATAAGTTTGATGAAGATGATGATTCAGAATCAAATGGTAAGGGTTGTTATAGTACGTTCGTAGGTGTAGTTCTTTTAGTTGTTAAAGTTGTTTTAGGTGTTTATAGATTTTATTTTAAATGAAATACACTACCCTCCAGTCACATTTGCCCACCCTACATGACAATCGATAAAACTTTAAAGTTTTGTGGCTCAGTGAAAAATAGTCGTAATTAAAAAATTCCAACTGGGTTTTAAAAAGGGTTCAAAAACCTTTAATTTAAGCCGAGTTGAGCAAAAAAGAATTAAAAAATGCATGCGTTATGCGTAAAAAACTAACTAAAAAATATTCAATTTTTTTCGCCCCTATTCAAATGCCTGCCATTTTTGCGGAAATTATCGAATCATAAAAAAACAAAATGGAGGTAAAAGCTAGAGGAGTCACCTTCAAAATGAGCTATAGAAAGCTAATTTATGATCGATTTTACGGTAGTTATGGTCATTTTTTATGAAAAAAACGATTTTTTTAAATAGTTATTATCTCAAAAACTACGCATGATATAAAAAAATTTTTAATAAAAAAGTTGTTTATTTTGAGTCAAAAAAATAAATATTCAGGTTAAACTGAGAATCAGTAAAAAAGAGATTTTATTCATTTTTGATCCCATTGAAAAAAAATCCATTTATTCAATATTTATATTTTAATGAATTTAAAAAAAAACTTTTTCTTCCAGATCTCAGTTAAATCTAAATATATATATTTTTGACTCAAAAATAAACAACTTTTTTATTAAAAATTTTTTTATATCATGCGTATTTTTTGAGATAATAGCTATTAAAAAAAATCGTTTTTTTCATAAAAAATGACCATAACTACCGTAAAATCGATCATAAATTAGCTTTCTATAGCTCATTTTGAAGGTGACTCCTTTAGCTTTTACCTCCATTTTGTTTTTTTATGATTCGATAATTTCCGCAAAAATGGCAGGCATTTGAATAGGGGCGAAAAAAATTGAATATTTTTTAGTTAGTTTTTTACGCATAACGCATGCATTTTTTAATTCTTTTTTGCTCAACTCGGCTTAAATTAAAGGTTTTTGAACCCTTTTTAAAACCCAGTTGGAATTTTTTAATTACGACTATTTTTCACTGAGCCACAAAACTTTAAAGTTTTATCGATTTTCATGTAGGGTGGGCAAATGTGACTGGAGGGTAGTGTACATGAGTAGATATACAAAATTCTTTGTACTTTTACAAAATTTATATATTTTTAAATGTAATTCATATATTTTTGTTTCTGCTTATGTTCTTTAGTTAATATCTATAAAAAAAATAAGTAATTATTAACAACGTCACAAAATAATAATATTCTATTAGTATCATCAATTGATTATTAACCTTTAGTACTCTTATATTTTATTTAGCTAATTCCTCTAACAGATAACAAATATGTATAATATTACCTTATCTTATATTTCAGACAAATCAAAAGCAGATGGTGATATCTCTCCAAAACAAGGTCATGCATCAACTTCTGGCACATCGCAAACCAATGAATATGATATGTTTCATGACCTTGATAATTTACAATCGGATGGTAAGGGTTGTTTTAGTACGTACGTAGGTGTAATTCTTTTAGTTATTATAGTTCCTATAATTTATAGATTTTAGTTTAAATGAAACACGTGAGTAAACCTATAAAATTTTTTTAATTTTATTCCTACGTTTTTGTTGCTACTTATATTCGTTAAGTAAAACTTATGTAAAAATATTTATCAACAATGTGACAAAATAATATTTCATGCTTACGATCTAAAGTTAAAAATTTCATGTGTGTTTCCTTCATAATGGATAGTATAATTAAGTTTTTATATTCATGTAGATGTTTGTTAATTTTTCTAAAATTATAAATTGACGGATTCCATTCATAATGGAACGAGCCAACTGCACCTATCTTTCTGAATCACTGAAAATTTTAGTATTCTACTTGTTAAATAAACGCATACTTCTTTTTTTCGATATCTTGCCTCTCTTCTTTTATATTTTATGCAAATTTAGAAAACGATTCACCGTTTTTAGATGTTGGAAAACTGAAGTTTTTTTATTTTAAATGTAACAATTGAATCTTTTAAAGCAAATTATATAATAATTGTACATCAATTCGATGCCATAGGTAATGAAGTCAGCCTATTCGATTTCAGATAGAATTCGTGAATTTATTAAAATATGATTCCAGTCCCTATAAAAAACATGCAGCTGGATCTTTTTAATAGGGTCGTTATTTTTTCCACAACTTTGCCATAACATCTTTTAAACGGAACAACATTTTTTATAGGTTTTCAAAAGTCACCTATGTTAGCTGGAAAAAATGCAGCTTGTGTTACATCACCATCAAACCATTTAAAACGTAAATCGTCTACTTCTCCTGAAAAAACAAATAAACGTAAGAAATATAGTAGTAAGAAGAAAGATTATAAAAAAAAACAAAAAAGAGAGAGCAAAATAAAGGAGCAAGAAACAGAGATAGATCGAAAGAAAAAATAAAAAAAAAATAAACATAAGCACGTAAGAAAAGGAAAAAAAAGTTCTCGAAAAAGCGATGAAGAATACGAGTCAGACCAGTTCAATAACGAAACGGAAATGAAGGATATGGATGTTTGGGTGAAAGAAACCAAAGATGGAAAAGTATGATTTTAATACTTTTAAAATAGTCATCAGATACCACTTTCTTTATCTAATCAATTACATACTTTTACTATTAATTAAAAAATAATGAGTTAAATAAATAATTGCATTCTATAAACAAAAACTATAATGATATAATTTTTGGGAAAACTTTAGCGTATAATTAAATAAATGCGTTAGCTTTTTTATTGATTAAGCTCATATACTGATAAATATTAGATGGTCTCTTCTTATCCTTCTTCTTCGATTTGCTCTTGGCGCTAGACGGTCTCTTCGCTTATTTTTATAATAGCGGTTGACATACAATACTTTAAGATAATTTATTTATTTTAGATGAAGATGCAACATTTAAGATTTGGCGTGTCAATACCTTTGTCATCTTGGAGAATTATCAAATCTGAAAAAAGACCCGCGTATTTTTTGAAAAAATTAGCTAGAGCGATATGGACTCAATATCATTTAGCAAATAGAGCTATAAATATTAAAAAAGTGACTGCATCACTTCCAAACCGTTCTCCAAGGAAGCCATTAACACCAACAAAAAAGGCAGTTTTGAGAAGTAATAAATTTTAATACTTTTCCTTTTCAATATCCCTTTATTTTACAATATTGCTCTTAAGTATCATCGTATTTCAAAATATTTTATTATTCTAAATTGGTTTAAAATACAAGTATTCTAAACCAACAATAATTAAAATGTTTTACTTACAATTGGGTAGCCTTAACATTTTTGGAATTATGCTTGGGCATTAAAGGATTCATAAATAATTATTTCTTTTATTATAATAATCAATGCATTTTATGTTTACAGAATTTTATTTTGCTTATCTAAAAGAAAAGGTGCCAGATCAAGACGATTATCAAAACTTCAGAAATTCGTGGAAAGTTGAGCTAGGAATTTACATCAATAATTTGATGAAAAAATTTAAAAATCGGCCCAAGGGTTTAGATTCAAGTGCTAGTTCTGATTCGGATTCCGAATCAGATAGCGACGACAGCTCAAATTCGTCAACTGATAATTCAAGTTCCGATTAATATATTTAAAAAAAGCTTCTCTTTTAAAATTTATGTATCACATTATTTTAACGTTGTAAAAACATTCAAGAAAATTATAAAAAATAAAATGATTAATAAGAAATAATAATTTTGAAGTTCATTATTTATAAACATTTATTATTTCTCGGAATATTTTCTTTCAATTTCGAAAAATAATTATAATGATTTTATATATGATTTAATCATATGATTTTATCATATGATTTTATCATATGATTTCATCATATGATTTTATCATATGATTTTACTATATGATTTTATCATATGATAAGATAAAACCCAAAACCTATGTGGTGAAATCATATGATAATATCATATAAAAATACCATATAGTTTTTTTCAACCGGGTGATACTTTCTTGGGCCTTATATTTTTTTGGGCCTTATAATTTTTTGGACTCAATATTTTTTTGGCCCAATATTTTTTCGGTCTCTATATTTTTTAGGCCTTATATTTCATTAAGCCTTATACTTTCTTGGGCCTCATAATTTTTTGGGCCTTATAATTTTTTGGGCCTTATAATTGTTTGGACTCAATAGTTTTTTGGGCCCAATATTTTTTCGGTCTCTATATTTTTTGGGCCTTATATTTTCTTGGGCCTTAATTTTTTTGGGCCTTATATTTTATTAAGCCTAATACTTTCTTGAGCCTTATATTTTTTTGGGCCTTTTAATTTTTTGGACTCAATACTTTTTTGGGCCCAATATTTTCTCGGTCTCTATATTTTTTAGGCCTTATATTTTATCGAGCCTAATACTTTCTTGGGCCCAATATTTTTTTGGCCTCTATATTTTTTGGGCCTTATATTTTATTGAGCCTTATACTTTCTTGGGCCTCATAATTTTTTGGGCCTTATAATTTTTTGGACTCAATAGTTTTTTGGGCCCGATATTTTTTCGGTCTCTATATTTTTTGAGCCTTATATTTTCTTGGGCCTTAATTTTTTTGGGCCTTATATTTTATTAAGCCTTATACTTTCTTGAGACTTATATTTTTTTGAGCCTTATAATTTTTTGACCCCAATATTTTTTTGGTCTCTATATTTTTGGGTCTCATATTTTCTTGGGCCTAACACTTTCTTTGGCCTTATATTTTTTAAGCCTTATATTTTCTTGTGCCTTATATTTTCTTGGGCTTTATATTTTCTTGGGCTTTATATTTTTTTGGGCCTTATAATTTTTTGGACTCAATATTTTTTGGGCCCAATATTTTTTCGGTCTCTATATTTTTTAGGCCTTATATTTTATTGAGCCTCATACTTTCTTGGGCCTCATAATTTTTTGGGCCTTATAATTTTTTGGACTCAATAGTTTTTTGGGCCCAATATTTTTTCGGTCTCTATATTTTTTGGGCCTTATATTTTCTTGGGCCTTAATTTTTTTGGGCCTTATATTTTATTAAGCCTAATACTTTCTTGAGCCTTATATTTTTTTGGACCTTATAATTTTTCGAACTCAATACTTTTTTGGGCCCAATATTTTTTTGGCCTCTATATTTTTTGGGCCTTATATTTTATTGAGCCTTATACTTTCTTGGGCCTCATAATTTTTTGGGCCTTATAATTTTTTGGACTCAATAGTTTTTTGGGCCCAATATTTTTTCGGTCTCTATATTTTTTGGGCCTTATATTTTCTTGGGCCTTAATTTTTTTGGGCCTTATATTTTATGAAGCCTGATACTTTCTTGAGCCTTATATTTTTTTAGGCCTTATAATTTTTTGGCCCCAATATTTTTTCGGTCTCTATATTTTTGGGTCTCATATTTTCTTGGGCCTAACACTTTCTTTAGCCTTATATTTTTTGGGCCTTATATTTTCTTGTGCCTTATATTTTCTTGAGCTTTATATTTTCTTGGGCTTTATATTTTTTTGGGCCTTATAATTTTTTGGACTCAATATTTTTTTGGGCCCAATATTTTTTCGGTCTCTATATTTTTTGGGCCTTATATTTTATTAAGCCTAATACTTTTTTGGGCCTTATATTTTTTTGGGCCTTATAATTTTTTGGACTTGATATTTTTTTGGGCCCAATATTTTTTCGGTCTCTATATATTTTAGGCCTTATATTTTATCGAGCCTAATACTTTCTTGGGCCATATATTTTTTTGGGCCTTTTAATTTTTGGGACTTGATATTTTTTTGGGCCCAATATTTTTTCGGTCTCTATATTTTTGGGCCTCATATTTTCTTGGGCCTAACACTTTCTTTGGCCTTATATTCTTTGGGCCTTATATTTTCTTGTGCCTTATATTTTCTTGGGCTTTATATTTTTTTGGGCCTTATATTTTTTTGGGCCTTATAATTTTTTGGACTCAATATTTTTTTGGACCTAATATTTTTTTGGTCTCTATATTTTTTAGGCCTTACATTTTATTAAGCCTAATACTTTCTTGAGCCTTATATTTTTTGGGCCTTATAATTTTTTGGACTCAATATTTTTTTGGGCCTAATATTTTTTCGGTTTCTATATTATTTGGGCCTTATATTTTATTGAGCCTAATACTTTCTTGGGCCTTATATTTTTTTTGGCCTTATAATTTTTTGGACTCAATATTTTTTTGGGCCCAATATTTTTTTGGTCTCTATATTTTTTAGGCCTTATATTTTATTAAGCCTTATACTTTTTTGGGCCTTATAATTTTTTGGGCCTTATAAATTTTTGGACTCAACAGTTTTTTGGGCCCAATATTTTTTTGGTCTCGATATTTTTTGGGCCTTATATTTTCTTGGGCCTTAATTTTTTTGGGCCTAATATTTTATTAAGCCTAATACTTTCTTGAGCCTTACATTTTTTTGGGCCTTATAATTTTTTGGACTCAATACTTTTTTAGGCCCAATATTTTTTCGGTCTCTATATTTTTTAGGCCTTATATTTTATCGAGCCTAATACTTTCTTGGGCCCAATATTTTTTCGGTCTCTATATTTTTTAGGCTTTATATTTTATTGAGCCTCATACTTTCTTGGGCCTCATAATTTTTTGGGCCTTATAATTTTTTGGACTCAATAGTTTTTTGGGCCCAATATTTTTTCAGTCTATATTTTTTGGGCCTTATATTTTCTTGGGCCTTAATTTTTTTGGGCCTTATATTTCATTAAGCCTAATACTTTCTTGAGCCTTATATTTTTTTGGGCCTTATAATTTTTTGAACTCAATACTTTTTTGGGCCCAATATTTTTTCGGTCTCTATATTTTTTAGGCCTTATATTTTATCGAGCCTAATACTTTCTTGGGCCCAATATTTTTTTGGCCTCTATATTTTTTGGGCCTTATATTTTATTGAGCCTTATACTTTCTTGGGCCTCATAATTTTTTGGGCCTTATAATTTTTTGGACTCAATAGTTTTTTGGGCCCAATATTTTTTCGGTCTCTATATTTTTTGGGCTTTATATTTTCTTGGGCCTTAATTTTTTTGGGCCTTATATTTTATGAAGCCTAATACTTTCTTGAGCCTTATATTTTTTTAGGCCTTATAATTTTTTGGCCCCAATATTTTTTCGGTCTCTATATTTTTGGGTCTCATATTTTCTTGGGCCTAACACTTTCTTTGGCCCTATATTTTTTGGGCCTTATATTTTCTTGTGCCTTATATTTTCTTGGGCTTTATATTTTCTTGGGCTTTATATTTTTTTGGGCCTTATAATTTTTTGGACTCAATATTTTTTTGGGCCCAATATTTTTTCGGTCTTTATATTTTTTGGGCCTTATATTTTATTAAGCCTAATACTTTCTTGGGCCTTATATTTTTTTGGGCCTTATAATTTTTTGGACTTGATATTTTTTGGGCCCAATATTTTTTCGGTCTCTATATATTTTAGGCCTTATATTTTATCGAGCCTAATACTTTCTTGGGCCATATATTTTTTTGGGCCTTTTAATTTTTGGGACTTAATATTTTTTTGGGCCCAATATTTTTTCGGTCTCTATATTTTTGGGCCTCATATTTTCTTGGGCCTAACACTTTCTTTGGCCTTATATTCTTTGGGCCTTATATTTTCTTGTGCCTTATATTTTCTTGGGCTTTATATTTTCTTGGGCCTTATATTTTTTTGGGCCTTATAATTTTTTGGACTCAATATTTTTTTGGGCCCAATATTTTTTCGGTCTCTATATTTTTTGGGCCTTAAATTTTATTGAGCCTAATACTTTCTTGGGCCTTATAATTTCTTGGTCTCAATATTTTTTTGGGCCCAATATTTTTTCGGTCTTTATATTTTTTAGGCCTTACATTTTATTGAGCCTAATACTTTCTTGAGCCTTATATTTTTTGGGCCTTATAATTTTTTGGACTAAATATTTTTTGGGCCCAATATTTTTTCGGTCTCTATATTTTTTGGGCCTTATATTTTATTAAGCCTAATACTTTCTTGGGCCTTATATTTTCTTGTGCCTTATATTTTCTTGGGCTTTATATTTTCTTGGGCCTTATATTTTTTTGGGCCTTATAATTTTTTGGACTCAATATTTTTTTGGGCCCAATATTTTTTCGGTCTCTATATTTTTTAGGCCTTATATTTTATTGAGCCTAATACTTTCTTGGGCCTCATATTTTTTTGGACCTTATAATTTTTTGGTCTCAGTATTTTTTCGGTCTCTATATTTTTTGGGCCTTAAATTTTATTGAGCCTAATACTTTCTTGGGCCTTATAATTTCTTGGTCTCAATATTTTTTTGGGCCCAATATTTTTTCGGTCTTTATATTTTTTAGGCCTTACATTTTATTGAGCCTAATACTTTCTTGAGCCTTATATTTTTTGGGCCTTATAATTTTTTGGACTAAATATTTTTTGGCTCCAATATTTTTTCGGTCTCTATATTTTTTGGGCCTTATATTTTATTCAGCCTAATACTTTCTTGGGTCTCATATTTTCTTGGGCCTAACACTTTCTTTGGCCTTATATTTTTTGGGCCTTATATTTTCTTGTGCCTTATATTTTCTTGGGCTTCATATATACTTGGGCTTTATGTTTTTTTGGGCCTTATAATTTTTTGGACTCAATATTTTATTGGGCCCAATATTTTTCCGGTCTCTATATTTTTCAGGCCTTATATTTTCTTGGGCCTTATATTTTCTTGGGCATTATAATTTTCTTGGGCCTTGTAATTTTTTGGACTCAATATTTTTTCGGGCCCAATATTTTTTCGGTCTCTATATTTTTTAGGCCTTATATTTTCTTGGGCCTAACACTTTCTTTGGCCTTATATTTTTTGGGCCTTATATTTTCTTGTGCCTTATATTTTCTTGGGCTTTATATTTTCTTGGGCTTTATATTTTGTTGATTCCTACATTATTTTGATCAATATGTTTTCTAACGTAGCTTTTCATCCAAGCCTGTATTCTTTTACATTGGATTTTTCAGTGGATCGTATTTTTATAATGTTTTATACAGGCTCCGCTCCAGACGCTATAATATTTTTTTTTTATTCTAAAAGCAATGTTTTAACGTCTTATTCTCACACTAGACATTGCAAATCTAATAGTGCATCTCCATATGCAGCCGATTAAACAGAGCGTCTCAAGATGCAGCCGTTGAAACAGCGCATCCCCATATGCAGACGATTTAACAGCGCATCCCAATATGCAGCCGATTCAACAGCGCATCCCAATATGCAGCCGATTCAACAGCGCATTCCAATATGCAGCCGATTCAACAGCGCATCCTAATATGCAGCCAATTCAACAGCGCATCCCAATATGCAGCCGATGCAACAGCGCATCCCTATATGCAGCCGATTCTACAGCGCATCCCTATTTGCAGCCGATTTAACAGCGCATTCACTAATGTAGTCGATTTAATAGCGTATCCTCGTATGCAGCCGATTCAACAGCACGTTTCCTTATGTAGCCGATTTAACAGCGCGTCCTTAAGTACATTCTACTGAGTATTGGTTTTCTTTTTTTTTTCTTTAATTTCACTTTTTCAGTTTTTCATCAAATGTATAAAAATTTGTATTTCTGAATATAAGTAATTTCGTGCTTCGAAATCTTCTCTATTCGATTCAAAATATGCTGTTAATGTTGTTCCAACATTTTTTTGCGTGATCATTTCTTCTTTTCCTTCTTTAAAAAATACGTTTTGTTGATTCTCTTCATGAACGCTTTGACGTTTTATAGTATGTCGCATAACATGTAAAGGATATTCTAATAATCTGTGCATTGCTTCAGGTGGACATAAATATCGTGTATTAATGTATTTTTGATTTCGTCATATTCATATTCAATATTTTTACTATTGTCATTTTCAAAAGTGTCTTAATTTTCTGATTTAAAATCAACATTTACTTAATGTATTTCAATGTATGCACAATCATGACCTACATAACAGTATTTGAATAAATATTTAATTCATTGTACAGTGGAACAAACTTCTACGTTTATGTGTGCATTAAATTTAAATAATAAGTAAGGATTATAAGGAACAACGAATCCATTATCTGCAATTCTTTCTGTAAATTTATTTTTAAAAATAATTTCGACGCCATCATTTTTGCGTTTATATAGTGGTTACCTATTTGTTTTAAATGTTGTTGTATTATTAAATTTTTTTGGAAAATTTTTCGTACATTGTTTCGTATTTTTATCCATACACGGACAATTTATATTTTGCATACCACAGGGACCGTGTATCATAAATTGTTCAACAATACTATATAATTTTGGATAAATATCTCTATTTGGGATTTCTGCACTTATTATTTTATCAACTTTTTCGGGAATGTCCAATTTATCATTCTTATCTAAGAATAACAACATATGCATATATGGTAATCCTCGTTTTTGAAATTCAATTACATAACTATATGCAATACATTTTCCTAATATTCCCTTTTTTATTACTAAATTTTTGAATTTTTCTACTTTTTGATAAAATACTCTTGTTATAATATCTGGTCTATCTATTGCATTTTTATAAATTTCCAAGTTTTCAGTTATTTCTCTCCAATGTGGGTCACAGGTCATAGTTACAAAAAGGTCAGGTTTACCATGATAATTTACAAGTGTTATTGAATCAATGTAATTTTGTTTTAAAAATCGTGGACTATCGGGTTCAATTTTTAATCGTTTACACTTAACATTTTCTAATTTTTCTTCATATTTTTTTGGTTGTTTTTCTTTAATTTTTATATAAGCTTCTTTCTTACGTAAAGCCTCATTCGCACGTATTTGTTCAAATTTATCAGTACTCATTGTTTCCTTGAATTGCCATTTTGTTATCTTAGTATTTTCTAATTTCTGTTTATATTTATTTGGTTGTCCTTTTTTCATTTTCATATAAGCTTTTTTCTTACTTAAAGTTTCTCAAACACGTCTTAGTTCTAATTTATCATTACTTTTTTGTTTCTCGCATTTCTATAATAATGTCTTATGCTGAAATTTTTTTATATTCATGTGATTCTTCTGTTACCATTTTCCTATTAACGAGATGTCGGAGCTGCATCACTTGAGTTTTGCTTTTTTTATTATACCAGTATCTTTTTAAATTAATAAATTAAACAAATATAATGACATGTCCGTACTAAAGCTATATTACTACAATGATTTTTATCAAAATAAAAAATCATTTAGACTTGTTATTTTTTTTATGAGCTTGGATTGAAAATTAGATATCAAACTTGATAGACTTAACTTTAAAATACGATACATTGAAAGTTTTTATTATAACTTTATATGTCTAATATTTTGGTGGATTTCTTGAGTTGTCCGCACTAGAGTATAATCTTACAAATTTTTACTTTGTAGCAAAAAAAATTGATTAAACGCATCGTTTATTCATAAGTTAGGATTGGAAATATTATCAGAAGGGGGCCGCTTCGTCAAGCTCTTAAGTTCTGTTACAAATAAAGTTTCTTTTTCATCTATTTCTTTTGATTCTTTTTTTTCTTCATTTAATTTAATTTCAACTGTCCCAATTTTATTATCGTTATAATTCAAGTGGATGTCATCGATTCCCATTATATCATTATCTGATTTTTAAAAATTTCTATCTGAAATGTCATTGTCGATTTCCATCAAAATTGTTTCATTATTCAAATTCTTTTGTTTACGATACATTTCCATGATCTTTTTTTGTTCTGACAATAAATGCATTTGTGAGTTTTTTTTATAATATTTCAAGCTCGGCGAAATCTAAATTTAATGGTATTTGATTAAGACCTTACTCATGACAAAAACTCCTTTTTATCATATCCGCCGGATTATCGTAATTAATTTTTGCATTATTATAATTTTATAAAACTGGAAACATTTTTATTTTTTGCGTTTTAAAAATTCTTTAAAAACGTAATCGAATTTGAGAAACATTATATCTTAAACAACATGGACCTAAATTATAAAGTACTGCAACAGCAAAAACCATTGCAAAAACGCTACAATCATAATTATTCGTTTGTGATTGTGGTGTTTCGAATACTGTGCTCAATTCTGCTCTGTTTGGAAATAATCTGTTTATATAAATCTTATACTCATCTTTCAAATATATAAGATTCAGACTGTCTATATATATATATATATATATATATATATATATATATATATATATATATATATATATATATATATATATATATGAATTACCTTATTATTATAATACACACGAATCTGGTGACTCTTTACTAAATTTCCGGTAAATAATAACTGTATAAATTCTCCATCATTCAGTACTGAATGAACATATTGTGGTCTCTGAATTAGTGAAGTCAATTGCATGTAGAATGAGGTGCACTGGTTTGATATGTTATTAAATTCTAATATCTGAATATCAGTTAACATGAAAGCAATTCCACTATACAATCCCTGTCTTTTAAAAATCAATTTATCTACCTCAGTCAAAACCATTATTGAAAAAGAAAATTCTCTTAAAAATTTCCATTCATTTTTAATGAACTTTTTCCAAAGATATTCACAAAAGAATTGCTTTTATATTAACTGATTTAATTTACTGCCTTTTTACTTGAAAAGCTGAAAAATTAAAGAAATTATGAAAAATGCTATGAATTAATTGTTATATGATAAATAAATAATAATGAAATTTGTAAAAATAATATTATGATGAAAAATGATCATTTTCGGCAATTATATATATATACATGCATTCGGCAATTATATATATATACATGCATCAATCCACGTCAAACGGATAATGGCTCTGTCCAAAATTGTAGATCACCAAAAAGATCGTATATAAGCTCAAAATTTTCGTCTTACACTCTACTTTCGTTTGCAATGTGGTAATTTTAAAAAATCCAAAATGGCGGCTCAAACCTAGAGATATCATGGAAAATTTTCAAAAATTGATTTTAATTCATTCAAATCAGATCCTACATATTTTTTTACATCAGAAATCAATTCAGCGTTCAATTTTACATAGGAATATAGTATTGCACTCGAGGTAAAAAAAATTTACAATGTCATCGGAAGGTCATATCGGGAAATAATAGTTATTTCTCAAATTACTCATTGATCAATGTTGATTAGTGAGAAAATGAAGATACTGATAGATAACTCGAGTTACTGAATTTAAATCTGATGTCCGCTTAACCCTACAAGATCTGTATGAAAGTCATTTAAAGGTCAAATCGCGAATATCTTTTATTATTTGATAACATTAGGATACCTTCAAGTTTTACGTGTCGCTGAATCCGAAACCGGGGTCTGTTGGAGTGTCAAACGACGTAATTACGTAAAAATTAATCAAATATTGACTAAAAGAAAATTTTTGTCCTCCAAGAAACCACAGTTTGAAACGAATTTTTCTGTAATTACGTCGTTTGACACTCCAACAGGTCTCGGATTCGGGTCCAGCATCACGTAAAACTTATAGGTGTCTTAATCTTATCAAATTTGACCTTCAAATGACCTTGATGGAGACTGGTAGGGTTAAGCGGATATCAGATTTGTATTCAGTGACTCGAGTTACCTATCAGTATCTTCATTTTCTTACTAATCAACGTTTATCAATGATTAATTCGAGAAATAACTATTGTATCGCGATATGACCTTCAGATGATATTGTAAAATTTTTTTACCTTAAGTGCAATACTATATTCTCATGTAAAATCAAACGCTAAATTGATTTCTGATATAAAAGATATGTAGAATCAGATTTGAATGAATTAAAATTAATTTTTGAAAATTTTTTATAAAATTTCTAGGTTTGAGTCGCCATATTAAGGCCGCCATTTTGGATTTTTCAAAATCGCCACATTGCAAAAGAAAGTAGAGTGTAAGACGAAAATTTTGAGCCCATGCACGACTTTTCTAGTGATCTACAATTTTGGACAGAGCCATTATCCGTTTGACGTGGATTGACCCATATATATATATGGGACATTTTACACCAACTGGAAGAGCAAAAAAATAAAAATCGCTAAAACTCTGAGAATATATTCTGTCTGTTACTCAAAATGTGTAAAAAAATATTCAAGGATTTAGATTTTAAGAATCAAGAGCCATAGATCCTCGAAATTTGGAAATTTTCAAAATTTTTTGAAAAGTATCAACTTGATCATTTTTTTTTCTAAAAATCTTTATGGTTTAGAGAGAAATTCATGGGAATTCTTCTTGTTCTAGATAAAGAGGAGAGTTAGCATTATTTTTTACAGAGCTAAATTTCGAAGTTTTCTATTGGTTCTTACATGTATTACATGGTAATTGAAATTACTCATTGTCTGCTACTTCAGAAATTGTTTTTCGAGGGCTCATTTCCTTCTATTTTTGATCAACATAAAAATAAATTTTTGACTGTGTAAGAAAAAGCCACCATTAAGGAGTTATTACAGTTTACATGATAATATATATTTTAAACTGTTTTAACTCTTTATTGATGGCTCTGACTTACAAGTTCAAAAATTCATTTTAAAGTTCACGTGAAATAGAGGAAAATAAGCCCGCGAAAAGAAATTTCTGAAATGGGGAGCAATGAGTAATTCCAATTACCATGTAATACATATAAGAACAATAGAAAACTTCAAAATTCAGGTCTGTAAAGAATCATGCTAACTCTGCTTTTCATTAACAACAAGAAGTATTCTTATGAATTTCTCTCTAAAATATTAGGATTTTCAGGAAAAAAAATGATCAAGTTGGGACTTTTCCAAAAATTTTGAAAAATTTCCAAATTTCAAGAATCTATGGCTCTTGATCCTACCAATCTAAATCCTTGAAAATTTTTTTACACATTTTGAGTAACAGGCAGGATATATTCCCAGAGTTTCAGAGATTTTTATTTTTCTGCTCTTCCAGTTGGTTTGAAATGTTCCATATATATATATATATATATATATATATATATATATATATATATATATATATTTATTCATTAAAAAAAGTTTGTTGTTAAAAGAACTAAAATCAAAATTATTTTGAATTATTTTTAATAATTGTATTCTTCAATTTATTTACAGTTATTTATGGTTATTTGCAGTATCTACATTTAAATAATGTATAAATGATAATAAACAACCCACACAGCATGAAATATTCATGGAAGCTTTCTGGAACATTGGCAGCGAAGATTTGAAATATTTTAGGAATCTTCCATGGAATATTCTTGTAATATTCGTATGTCCTTGATTCTTCCTACATTGGAATATTCCATGGAATATTGCTGGAAGATTCTAAGAATATTTCATTGGAAGATCTAGGACATCTCAGATCTTTTATTGAAATATTTCAGGAATCTTGCAGGAATATTTCATGAAATATTCTGTTGGAACATTCATTGAAATTTTCCGGAATATGGGAACGGTAGATTTGAAACCTTTTATAAACCTTTCATGGAATATAAACGAAAGATTTAAAGAATTTTTCATGAAATATTCCATGAAATATTTCTGGAAGATTTTAGAAATCTATCGTAAAATATTCCGTGGAATATTTATGGAAGATTCGCAGAATATTGGCACGGAAGATTTGGAATATTTCAGGAATCTTCCGTGAAATATCCCTGTAATATTCGTATGTCCTTGATTCTTTCTACATTGAAATAATCTATGGAATACTCTTGAGAGATTTGAAGAATATAAAAATGGAAGGTTTGGGTAATCTCTCATCTTTCATGAAATGTTCTTGAAAGATTTTTGGAAAATGTAAAATGCTGTGAGGGGATGGTATATATATTATATAATAACACATTACACTTATACATCAATACATATACGCATACATAAACATTTAGTTATAAAATCGCATTCAAATATTCGCTTCGACTGTGCACATCAAAGTGCTGATACCCTTTCGCTTTTATAGTAAGTAAGGTATCTTTCAACCGCTTGGGGATAAAACTCCCATTTAACAAACATCCCCTTATCGGCGTCACTGGAAACCTCCCGTAACGTTCCGCGCAATCTTCCAACGAAAACTTCATGGAATCATTCTAGAATCTTTTAAGCAATATTCTACTGGAAGATTACTGTAATCTTTGCGTAAAATATTTCGTGGAATATTTACGGAAGATTTATGTAATATTTCGCTCTACGATTTAAAAGTTTTTAGGAATCTTTCAGTGGAATGTTTTTGGAATCTTTCTGAAATCTTTAATGAAATATTCCATTGGAAGATTACTTAAATCTTTTTGTGGAATATTTCGTTGACTATTCATGGAAGATTTATGTTATATTCCACTGTACGATTTGAAAGTTTTTTGGAATCTTCCAGTGAAATGTTTATGGAATCTTTCTGAAATCTTTCATAAAATATTCCACTGGAAGGTTACTTGAATATTTCTGTAGAACATTTCGTGGAATATTTATGGAAGATTTATGTAATATTCTGCTGTACGATTTTAAAGTTTTTTGAAATCTTCCAGTGAAATGTTTATGGAATCTTTCTGAAATCTTTCATAAAATATTCCACTGGAAGATTACTTGAATCTTTCTGTGGAATATTTAGTTGACCAGTTCTGAAAGATTTATGTAATTATCCGCTGTACGATTTTAAAGTTTACCGGAATCTTCCAGCGAAATGATTCTGGAATCTTTCTGGAATCTTTCATGAAATATTTTACATAATATTCATAAACATTACATGGAATATTTTATGAAATATTTCAGAAATCTTTCGTGAATATTACATGGAATATTTCGAAAAAGTTTTCAAACATTCCTTTGAAATATTCCTGAAATATTCCTGGAAGCTTTCAATGGAAGATTCCAGTGGAATGTTCTGAAATATTCCGTGAAGACTTTCAATAATCTGCATGAAAGGTTCCATTGAAATATTCCAGTGGAATAATTCGAAATATTTCAGTGAAATCTTCCATACTATGTAAGAACCATTATTTATTTCTAGCCTAACACTTTTTTATTCTTATTTACAGTTTTCAATATTTTCTTATAATCATTTGTTTATTCGCAGCATTATTCTACTTTTACAAAATAATTTTCATACAAGGTGATAAAATATTTTACTATAAGATAATATATATATATATATATATATATATATATATATATATATATATATGTTTCATTTCACAAAAAAATTTCAATATCAAAACTAATTCTCTAATGTAAAGAATAAAAAATTAAATTGGTATAATTTTGAAATTCTGATATGGAAATACTTTTTATAAATAACTTTTTAATAATTTTGAATAATGGTAAATTTTTTAAATAACTTGTGGTATTGAATGCTAATTAAATTTAGTTTTAACATGAAGTTAATTATTTAGGTTGGAAATGTATTCAATAAAATAATATAACTATTTATAAGTTATCACTTAATTTTTTAAACTTTTTATTCATAGTTGAAAATTATATTGAATAAATGATTCTCATTTTAATAGTTTTTATATGATATTATGTGAATTTTATAAATATAAATTATTTAAGGAGATGTGAAATGGACAGCACACTTCCACCCATAAATATTGATTATATTTCCATTGTATTTTAAAATTTTGAATAAATAGATGCATTAACATACAGTATGTATCACGAAGATTATTCAGTTAAATTTTTACATAAATCTATTCATTACTTATTGAGAAGTTTAGGTTCCAATATTATTTACTAAAATTTTTATATTTGGAATCAGAAATTTAAATATCTTGAAAACTAATGATTGGAATAATTTAAAAATTCAAATAAATAATCATCACGAGATATACTATAAGTTAATACATTCCTTTTATGGAAATTCAGCAATAGAATGGAAAGACAGTTAATTTTTTCATCTTCTTATAGTAAAATATAATCAAACTTTGACAACAAATTTAAGATAAAGAAATAATTGTACTTTCAATGATTGTGTCATATTTAATATAAATTATAGAGTGATATTACAGAATATTATTTTTTTCCGCATTCATAATAAATGTTTCGCAAATAATAAGTAAATTTTCTTTTGAAATATTTACTTTTTTAAGGG
Source organism: Anastatus disparis (assembly GCA_017163975.1). Lineage (NCBI taxonomy): Eukaryota > Metazoa > Arthropoda > Insecta > Hymenoptera > Eupelmidae > Anastatus > Anastatus disparis. The sequence goes on from JAFFSR010000216.1 coordinate 850,405, forward strand.
GAATTCTACTTCTATCTAGACAGTTCATACATATAAATGCATAATTATAGACATAATCAGAAACATTTATTCATATTTTATATATTGTCCTATCTTTATAATTGACTATTAAAAAAATTTAATATCTAATAAATAATTTTTTAAAATTGTATTTCATGAAATTTATATTCAAACGATATTAAAAAAAATATTTTTATATCATGTAATTATAATTTTTTAAATGAGGTAATTTGATATTTTTTAAAAATTAATGTTTCTCTTATTAAAAATATTATTGCTTCAATGAAATGAATTGCTAACAATTTTTATATAAATCACAATTCATTTAAATATAAACACGTGTACAAATAAAAATGTAATTAAGGTTAAATGTATGTTATTTATAAAAAATTGTTAACAAGTAACTTTTTAAATAATATATTTTCATGAAAACTAATTTAAATACCTCATTCTCTGAATGATAACTGAATACAATTTTAATTTAATAAATTTAGTTATACAATTATAAATATATAATATTTATATAACTGTTCATCAAATAAAATTATTTTTTTAATATATATATATATATATATATATATATATATATATATATATATATATAAAAAAATAATTATTACAATAGATTGTAGTTAAATAAAAGTGTTTATTTTAATAATTATAGCGTTGAAATTTATTTTGATGAAAATGTTATTTGATTGACATTTACAGTATTATTTTAACTATTTTTAAAAAGTTACTTGTCATCAATAAAAAAATATTTAATTTTCTAAAAATTATAATATTTATGATATGCAAACCTAACTTGTGATACATACACTTTGTAATATTTGTATCTCATTAAATTTTTATATTAGATGCAAAAAGGATTGTTAAGTAATTGCAAATAGTTATTTTTTATTCTATGATTTTTTCTATTTAAATTTCGTATTTCATATATATATAAAATACATTTGTGAAGATATTTTTATTAGAAATCAACACGAATTTCTTTTAAGCATGTTTCACTTATAAATTAATTTCATAATTCAAATTTATGGTCATATATTTAGGTCTGGAAATTATAGTTGTAACTCAGTACCTAGTTCTCAGTTTATTTACATCAAATATCGTACTATCTTTGTTTTTCTAATTGCAGTAGAGTGAGAAGTAGTCACTTGAAATAAATTATACGCTTTTTTACTTTAAGCATATGTGTACATTTATTTTTATATTAAGTTTCATCAAATTATTTTCAATTTTGTTCAGTACTCAAAATTCAATTAATTAATTCTTATTTACTTAAAATTAGTCATTTATACATAATAATATAATAAAAGAAAATTCAACTAAGCGACGTTGGGAGCGAAAAACTTCAATATAATTAATACCTGTTAACGTAAAACCCAATAAATTGTGTAACGATTTTCAACAGTTGATAAATATAATGTAAATCATATAACATATATATCAATTTTAAATTTCTAATCATTAATTTAAAACTCAAAAGTAACTATTTTAAAACGAAATATGGAAGATAAACATGTATCGTTTTAATCCTTGAATATCACGAATTTAAATATTAATTATTAGTAATTTTAAAGAGTTATATATTATATAAATAATTCTATATTTAATAATTTTCAATTTTAGTAACAGGAAAAGCCGCACGAAAAGAGGTTAATGATTGCATTTTCTGCGAAATATTGCCCTTAAATCGAGTAGGTGAAAGATCAGTCTTAATACCAAAAAAAGGCAGTAAGCATCGCAAATTTATGCTCTTACTTCATAATATAATAGTACCAACATTGGTCCCCAAAATTCAAGCTATAGAACTAATTGAAATTATATCGTCACTCTTTTTTTAAGTACCTTAATACATAAATTAGATATACTTGATTTAGAACCCATTTTAACAATACTTTCTTTTCTTCGTGCAGTTGTTAGTTCTAGTAAACGTCAAATACTGTTTTCGATTATTTCATGGTTCGTGATTGAAACACGTTATTAAAAAGGAAAAATTCCTATTATATTTTTTCATTTATTCAAATGCAATTTAGTAGAACAAATTCTTAATTCATTATGATATAATTTGTATTTAAACAATTTTTATGCACATTGTAACTTTAATTATTCTTTTTTATCAAAATAGAAAAATTTAATTTAGTACAAAACTACAAAATCACAATTCATAAGTTGCGTCGATTCTTTTTTATTTTAAAATTGGCTAATTTATACATAATAATATAATATATGAAAATTCAACCAAGCGACGTTAGGAGCGAGGTATTTTTTGCTAGTTTTTATTATAAAAAGAATTGAAATAAATCTAAGGGAAAAAGGTGTTTAGTGCCCTATATGGCGAATTTCATTGAGTAAAATAACACAATAACTCACAAGTTATTAGTTATAATAATTTTCTGAACTCTTTTCACATTAATTCAAATAATGTTAAATATATTTTTATTATTCAACTAAATCTTGATATCATGTAAATGTTATAAGTATAAGTTATTGAAAATGAAATATATTGCAATACAAAAGAATAAGTAAAATATAATTTAACAGAACAATAATTATTTCAAGATTTATTCAAGTGTAACATTTAATTATTTATTTGTTGACCTAACAACAAATCTATTGTTTCATTTGTTGAGATGAGTACTAATTATATTGCAATATAAAAGAATAAGTAAAATATAATTTAACATAACAATAATTATTTCAAGATTCATACGCACACATACGTACTCATATACACATACAGATACTTAAACCAATGCATATACACATATATCTACCCATTCACGCGAATATATCCACACATACACGTACACATTTACACATACACACATCCACATTCACATACATACATACGCATACATATATTATTCAGCAATTATGTACAAACATGAGCACTTACACATGCCCTCACACACACATACAAACAAATACATAGATACATATGTACATACACTTTTACACATGCACACATACACATAAAACATACATTTACACATATGCATATATGTATACATATATTTAAAAAAATGCATATTCAAAGATACACATACACGCACATACACACGCACATACACATACATATATCTCCCTATATTATATAGTTATATGAACCACAATTCAGTCGGTGCCCCCCACATCCCCCCACAGCCCCCCCACAGCCCCCTCACATGATTTTTATTAATTAAATAACGTAAATTTAAGTTATTTTATGTTATGGATCATTACCCCCCCACGTTCCCCCACGTCCCCCCACATCCCCCTAGACCCCCCACTAACCCCCCCTCTTGCCCCCCACGATCCCCCCACAATCCCCCCAACAACCTTTTAGAACCATCAAATATTGCATAATATAGTTTTATATTTTTTTATTATATTTTAAGTATAATATTACATAAAAATAGAAAAATTTTAATTTTTTTTTTGTTGAAAACTCGAAAGTAGTTGCATAAAATTACAATTTATTATATTTAAAATGAAAAACATGTGCCTCATCAGATATCTTATTACCATTTTTTACATAGTTTATCTGAAATTAATAAATATAAATTTAAATTAATTCTATTACAATTCCTCAACACTATAATTAATTCATTTATTGAAAACATAATGATTTTCAATAATTTGTTCATATTATAAATATTTTATTGTATTAAAATAAAAATAAGCATATAGTGTTGAGGATTCAGATTTCCACACCACCTTACATTATAAACCTTTAATAGTATTGATTTATACAACTTTTAAAATTAATTGATATTAATATTTATGTTTAAATTTATATAACTTTCAAGATCAATAACTATTTATATTTGTTTTACAAAGGTGTAGATCAAACGGATGATAATATTCATTTGAATTATTCAATAGAAATGTTAAATAACATAAGAGAAGGATTACCTCCACACGAACTGAAATTAAAAGTAAATACCATAATTATGTTAATTCGAAATTTAAGTATAAAAAATGGATTATGTAATGAAACGCGATTAAAAATAACTAAATTATTCAAATATAACATAGAAGCACAAATAACTCTTTCACGTTGTAAAAATGTAAATAAAATATATATTCAAAATGAATCGAAAAACAGAGATATTGTACCTAACATAGTTTAGAAAGAAATATTAAAAAAATAATACGCGAACCAATAGCAGAATATTACTTTAATTAAAGTCATGAAATTTATTCTAAATATTTATTAAGATTAGCTAACATTATTAATAGAATATGAAAAATTAAAATAAATCATAAATATTTCAATATATAATAATAAATTAAAAAAAAATTTTTAAACATTATCAATATTATTAAAAATAAAAAAAAAATAAAATATTTAAAAATTAACTAAAATATTTAAAAGTTATGATTATTTAAAATTTATAAATCGAAATTTTAATAAATAAATAATTTAACTACTAACAACAATAAATAAAAAAAACATATTCATAACTTTTATACAGGTAAATGTAATATAAGTAAGTATAAAATAATTTAAAATTATTTTATTTATTTATTTGTTATATAAATAACTAAATTTTAAATAAAATATGATATAATGATCATGTAATAATTTCATTTACAATATCATAATAAATTTATAAATTTTAGTATGAATTTTTGATATATCTCATAAAATGTTTAAAATGAGAAAAAAGATATAAAAAAGGAATTCATAACAAAATAATCCTATAAATCTTATGAAACTCAAAGTCATTACGATATATCAAATAATATACTAAATTATCAACGAAACTAAAAAAAAAATGATTTAAAAATTTAAAAATGATTTAAATGTTTAATATATAATCATATTTATAGCACAACTGGGGGTTGGCGAGCAGTGCGAGCAGGGGGGTACCCCCCCTAGTATATATATATGGGAAGTTTCACGTCAACTCACCTAACAAAAAAATAGAATTCGTCGAAAATCTGTGAAAATGTTCTATTTGATACCCAAAATATACAAAAAAATTTTAGGGGTCCAGGTCAAAGGGATCAGGATTTAAACGTGATGGAATTTTTCGAATTTTCCGAATTTTTTGCTAAATAAATATTTTAATGAATTTTTTCCTCAAAAACTATCAATTTTTCGTTGAAACTTAATAGAATACTTTTTCGTGGAAATTAGATGTAGAATTCACCTGAATTTTTGCAAATTATAATATACTGATTTTTATGCTTACTTGATCGATTTAAACATACTATTTAGTATATCTAAAAATCGAGCAGGTTAAATTGGCTTTTTAAAGTCTTATTTTTTTTTGTTTTTCTATGAAGAAAAAATATACGAAGCCTCCAGTTGGGCAGCCTTCTCAAAGCTACTTAATTGCGCAAAAAAGTCTGAATAAATCGATATTTTGGATCAATGATGAGATTCGTGATTTTTTTTCTGAAAAAGTATTGATTTTTGGGACAAATGTATAAAAATGTTTTTTATTGGAAATTGTATGTAAACATAAAATGTATGTAAATTTTTGTAAATTATTATTTGCTAAACATCACAAATTATAAATGAAATTTTAAAATTTATTTTTTGTTAAATTTTTAGTATATATGGTTCATAATGTCTTAAATTACAATTTGTAAAAATATATTCATATTCCACACATGATTTCCAATAAAAAACATTTTTATACATTTGTCCCAAAAATCAATACTTTTTCAGAAAAAAAATCACAAATCTCATCATTGATCCAAAATAACGATTTTTCCAGACATTTTTGCACAATTAAGTAACTTTGAGAAGGCTGCCCAACTGGAGGCTTCGTATATTTTTTCCTTATAAAAAAACAAAAAAAATAAGACTTTAAAAAGCCAATTTAACCTGCTCGATTTTTAGATATACTAAATAGTATGTTTAAATCGATCAAGTAAGCATAAAAATCAGTATATTATCATTTGCAAATATTCAGGTGAATTCTACATCTAATTTTCAAGAAAAAGTATTCTATTAAGTTTTAACAAAAAATTGATAGTTTTTGAGGAAAAAATTCATCAAAATATTTATTTAGCAAAAAATTTGGAAAATTCGAAAAATTCCATCACGTTTAAATCCTGATCCCTTTGACCTGGACCTCTAAAATTTTTTTTTGTATATTTTGGGTATCAAATAGAACAGTTTCACAGATTTTCGACGAATTCTATTTTTTTGTTAGGTGAGTTGACGTGAAACTTCCCATATATATATATATATATATATATATATATATATATATTGTAACAGGTAGATAATTAAAATAAATATTGTACACTTGTAACTTTTTGTTACAAGTACCTCACCTGTTATAATGTGATCAGCTGATCACTTGCACTAGCCGCTTAGAACTCGTACTTCAATCCCAAGATTAAATATGACAAACAACTGGACAATTGCTTTTGTTGATACAAAAGCGTGCAAATCGCCAGTTGTATATAGAATTAATCAAGTTTATAATATAATAGAGATAAGGTACTCGGTCGTGGTAAATCTTTACTACGCCAGACAAAAATGAATAATCATGAGACTTTACTTTAAGGGAAAATAAAAAGCTTAGTTTATTAAAAGTAAAAAGTAAAACAAAGATAAAAGTTAATAAATTTAACGCTCAGGCCGAGCTTATAAAATCTAACTAATAATTTAATGATCTAATTAATTGAATTAAATAACTGCGCTGCAAAATACAAATAAAACTATACGCAAACGCATATATGGTTGCAACCAACGTACCTTATTTTATTTGCCGGTCGCACGCAAAATTTAACAAAGAGAAGATAAATTCAAAAGGCCGGCTCGCTGTCTCTCTCTTACGCACGGCTATCCTGTATATCGCGTGGTTGTGTAGGTGGCCTCAGTAAAATCAAAGATAGATTTCGTGTCAAATATTGTGTGCAGCGATCCGCTTACACACACAATTATTTGAACCCACTAACACACTTACACAACACTGACAAACGCGTAGCCTAATTATATATTCGATAATTATCGCGATAAAACTTTTTATCGAAAGAGCGTGGCAAAATAATCTTAAGGCTTCCAATAGAGGTCAGAAGAATAATGCGATAGAAAGAGTGAGCTACCTTCCTCCACCTTTTTATCGTTCTTCCTTGCGCGCGTCTCATTTACATAGACCTCGTGCAAGCCGGCATAAGGCGCCTCACACGTGGCTATCCTAGTCCACCACGTGCTGCCCTCGCCTATCAGCTGGCACGGTATATATATACTATTATCACGGTATATATACTACTATCACTCTTTCCACTACTACCCCATCACTCCTACCTCTCATTTTTTTTTCTCCTCCAAAAAAATCAAAAGTCACCCATCAAAATAACGTAAAAATGTCTCTTGAAATGTCTTTTAAAAAAAAAAAAAAAAAGATTCCTCCCTCTACCCCAGTCACCCCTCTCCTACCCAAGTCTACCCCTCAGTCCACAAATCACCCCCTCACTACCCAAGTCACCCCTCTTGCTACCCTTCATGTCCCTAATACACTATTCATAATCATTTAGTGTTTATTTTTATATCGTTAATTAAATATTTAAATTTTACCAATATTTTTTTAAAAAACCTTCTTGTTTGATGACTTCAATACTTTAGAGACCAAATTTGGTTATGAAAAATATTGGTATTTAATTATCTTAAATATATTGATTCTTTATTTTATTTTTATACCTCAATTATTAATTTGAAATATAAACTATTAAGAAAAAAGTTTTTTAATATTATATTTATGAAATACTTGCTTAAGGCTATATAATGGAATATATATTTAATACATTGTTAATAATATTATAGATTATTGATATAATTATTTTTTAACTATCAAATAATAACTACGTTCGTTAGACAACTTTCCACACCACCCATACTGAGACAAAAAAAAATAAAAAACTTCTACTTTCAACATTTAAGCTTACTTTTTTTGGGTCCAAGCTGTATTTGCCTAAAAGTAAAGCACATTTTACTTTGTCTTGATTGTCTTGGTCAGAAAAACTTATTAAATAATTTCCTACATCTAAAAGATTCTTCTTTTAGGTTCGCTTAAATTTGTTTTCTTGTTGTCTTGAGTTTATCTTGTGAAAGTTTTAAGTAGAAGTTTTTATTTTTATCAGTTTAACGAGGTATTGTCAATGGCGCGTTGGGTTTTTTTTTTGTTTATAAAGAAAAATTAAAAAATAAAAGTGGTACTCTTCGCCAATAGCCCTACATAACCACTTTTAAAATAATATAAATTAAAAAAATTTTTTCACATTTCTTTAAATGTCAAAAGTAAAAATGTTATTGTAAGTTTTTTATTAATTAAAAAGATAAAAATTATAATAATTAATAATTCATTCATTTATAAAAAAGTAAAAATAAAAATTATATTGTCAATGTAAAATTTTATCTTTTATACTCTTTATACAAATAAATAAAGTTATATAATTTTTATTTTATTTTTCTCTAATATTTTCAATATTTTAAGGAATATATTTATATCCTTTCCGTTTGTTTATATTTAAACAGTTATACTATAAATTATATAACAAATTATAAATTTTTTATATAAAGAGAGTGATATTAATTTTTTAATATTTAAATAAACAATTTAATTAAATTTAATTCTTTAAAAAACGATTTTATATAAATTTATAATATATTTTTAATATATTCATTTTAAAATTATAACTCTAGTTATTATAATTTTCTTACCTATTTTATTGTTTTTAATATATATTTAAATCAATCTAAAATAAAATAAATCATAATTAATTAATTTATAAAGAAATATTAAATTATAAGTATTTTAAATTTTAATTATATATTATTTTTTCTAACGGCGTGCGCAAAATTCGATTTCATGTACTCATTTGCTTACATAAAATATCATATTATGAGACGCATTTGTTTAGCGTGCGTAAAATGATTTCAGCGTGCGTAAAATGATTTGAGCGTGCGTAAAATGATTTGAGCGTGCGTAAAATGATTTGAGCGTGCGTAAAATGATTTCAGCGTGCTGAAGAAGCGTGTTTGTTAGAAAAAATAATATACGCAACTAATGCGTAAAGTGATCATCGCACTCGTCTCATTTGTCGCCCTCGCTGCGCTTGGGCGACAAAACCGACTCGTGCGATAATCACATATTATACTTACTCGTTGCGTAATATACTATTAAAATATAATATTAAAAAATAAACTTAATATAAACTGATTATAATATAATAAAAAAATATACTTATCTAAAATTTTAAAGATTCACGAATTTATGAAAATGTAACTTATAATACTTATAAAGAAACTGCTCTTGCAATGAATTTAATAGAACACGAAAAACAAATTTATTATATTTTTGAAGAAGCATGCCATGTTTTGTTACCAGTACAATTACGTAAATTTTTTGCATGTATTTTATTATGTGAAAATATTCAAGGTAACATTATTTGGGAGAAATATGAAAAATTTTTTATTGAAGATTTTAAAGAAAATAAAGAAAACAAAGCTTTATCCCATATTAATCAAATATTAAATTCAGAACAAATGTCATGTGAAAATTTTGGTATACCTGAACCAAATGAAAACTATATCAAAGAAAACGAAGAAATTAATGATGAAATTATAATTTTTAGTAAAAAAAAATTTGATAAAATGTATAAACAATTGAATAACGATCAAAAACATATTTTTGAACTAATAATAAATAATAATCATAAAATTTTTTTCATAGATGGACCAGGAGGTTCTGGAATAACATTTTTATATAAAACATTAATATATTATTTCATAACAATAAAAAAAAAATTCTTATCAATGGCTTGGACAGGTATTGCTTCAATTTTACTACCAAAAGGTTTAACCAGTCACCGAACTTTTAGATTACCGTTAGACTTAAACAATATTGAAAGTGTATTTTTAAAATTTGATTCAGATAAGAAAAAATTAAGAGAAGCAAATGTAATTATATGGGACGAAGCATCAATGATTCCTAAAAAAGCTTTAGAAATAGTTGACAAAACATTATAAGATGTCTGTCATAATAATGAAATTTTTGAAAGAAAAATTATTATTTTAGGTGGAGATTTTCGTCAAATTTTACCTGTATCAAAACATGGAAATAAAAATACAATTGTAGAACAAACTATAAAATATTCAACCCTATGGCCCATGTTTTATATTTTTAAATTAAAAAAAAATATAAGATCTAATGATGAAAATTTTTCATCGTTTTTATTAGATATCGGAGAAGGAAAAGTTGATACATTTATTATACCAGAAAAATGGAGAACTAATAATGTTCGCAATAAAATTTATCAAAACATTAACAATAATTATTGTTTTTCGAAAAATGTTATTTTAAGTACGCATAATGAAGATGTGAATATTTTAAATAATAAAATATTGAATTTAATTAATAATGAAATAATGACATATTATAGTATTGATTATGCAACATATAAGGGTGTTGATCAAACAGATGATAATATTAATTTAAATTATCCAATAGAAATGTTAAATAATATAAGAGAAGGATTATCTCCACATGAACTTAATTTAAAAATAAATGCCATAATAATGCTAATTAGAAATTTAAGTATAAAAGATGGATTATGCAATGAAACACGATTAAAGATAACGAGATTATTTAGATACAATATAGAAGCCGAAGTAATTACAGGCGAAAATAAAGGAAATAAAGTTTTTATACCGCGTATTACATTAAGCACAAATGAATCATCGTCTTTACCATTTATTTTATATAGAAAACAATTCCCTATTGTATTAGTTTTTGTTATAACTATAAATAAATCACAAGGTCAAAGTTTTGAAAACGTAGGAATATTCATAAAAAAACCTTTATTTTCACATGGACAATTATATGTTGCTCTTTCAAGAAGTAAAAATGATTCTAAAATACATATTCAAAATGAATTAGAAAATAAAAATGAATTAACCAATATAGTATGGAAAGAAGTACTAGAAAAATAACAAAAAAAAAACTTTAATTTTTTTAATATTAAAAACATATTTATATTTCTTACATACTAATAAAACATTTGTTTTTTTCAGATATAACGTAATAAAACAAAAAGTAAAAACATACTTTAAATTTTCTATATAAAAAAATTAATTTAAAATAATAAAAAAGAAAATAAAAACAAACTTCAAATATTTTATAAAAAAAAATAATAACAAAGTTATTTAAAATATAATTTAATTAATACTAATAATAATTGAATCATTATAAAATGGAATGGGATCCAGTTCCAAATGAATACATTGATGTAGAAAACTTACAACATCAAGAAGAATTAGATGATTTAAATAACCAAATAAACGAATTTGAACGGTTTCAAGAGCAGTACGAAGAATATATGGAAAATTTGAATGAAAATACAGATTTATCTAGATTAAATAATGCAATTAATAACTATATCGGAATTAAAAATGAAAAACTTCATTTTAAAAATTGGAACAACGTAACATATTATTATAAATATATGACAAATAAAATTATTTAATATAAGTTAGAAATAAAATACGTGATCCAATAATGGAATATTATATCACAAGTTATAATACAATATATTATAAATATTTATTACGCATTGCTAATATAATTTTTTTTATATAATAAAATATAATATAAAATATATTTAAGTAATAAATCAATAAAAATAATAAATATATCTTTTATAATAAAATAAAATTAATCAAATATATTAAAACAGTAATTAAAAATATATTTCATACATCAAAAAGACTTAATTGCATTAAGATATATTTAAAAAAAATTTATAAAATTTAATGAAATACTCACTTTATAATTTTATTTATGACGTACATGGATTAGTAATTAATTGTATTAATATTATTATAATTATGATATAGGCATTAAACGTTAAATAAATCAAATAAAATCCTATTATAACTTAAACATTTTTAATTGAATTTAAATATAATAAAATGTTTAAAGAATAAATAAAAAATTATTTTATGAAACAAAAAAAATTAATAAAATTCATATCATTATGTATTATATTATATTGATTTTTTTAATTAATAAATAATATTGAAAATTATTTATTAATAAATAAATAATCGATAATTAAAAAAAAAACAAACATGAAAATACATTCTATTAATTTTGTAAAAATTATTTTAATATATCTTTTTTAATACTAGCAAAAAAGACTTAATGAAATTAAGATATATTAAAGATAAAATTAAAATAATTAATAAATAAGGAAAAATTATATTATTTAATTTTATCGTTTTATTTATGAAATATATTAATTAATAATATTATGATTATCATAATGATATTGAAATTTATTGTAAAATATATACTTGGAATAAAACTAATATTTAAAAAAAAAGAAATATATTCATTTTGAGTATATGAATTAAAGATACTAAATGTTATAAAAAAAATAATAATAATTAATATTCAAATATAAGTAATAATTGGAAAATTTTTAATAATAATAATATTAAAAAACATAGAATTCAATCAAGTAATAAATTTTAAATTTAGAATAATTATAATAAAAAAAATTTCTGTTCTATATTATTGTAAGATATGTTACAATAATATTTAATTGAAAAATATCAAGCTATAATAATTATTCTAATAAACATACTTAAACAAAGATTTAAAAGAGATAAATATTAATTGAACAATTGTTATATAACAATAATATAATAACAAATTGTACAAATTATAAAATGATTTTAAAACTTTGTTTAAATATGTAATACTGATGGTGGAGGATGGATTGTAAATAGAGTCTATGGTATAAGGAGAAAGGAATATAGACTCTCATGGTTGTCTAGGGCTATCGGCGAAGGTAACCATGGTTTTATTTTGAATAATTTTATAAAGAAAAAGGAATAATTTTAATTAATTTTAACATGTCTTAAAATAACTTAAAATTATTATAATTGATTTTATATAATTATTAAAAATAAAACAAAAAAAAACCAACGCGCCATAATACCATACATTTTTATTATTTAATTTATATTATAAATTATTAATTGTAAGGTATTATTGACAGTACCTCTTCATGTGGTGTGGAAATCTGTCTGAGCAAATATATAATTAATATTAATTTTTTTAATACTTTTGGTCAGTACAAATTTCATTACTGGCTGACATAATCTAAATATAAACGGGGGTTGGCGAGCAGCGCGAGCAGGGGGGAACCCCTCCTAGTATATATATATATATATATAAATATAGAAGTAATGTATTTCTTATATCTGTTCCTGTTCTTTTTCTAGCGTGTAATAGCCCTATATATTATCAAAGGTTTAGGACTTATTATCTTAACCATATACAAATTATAATTCGAATATTTTGCCCTAATGTTTTATCGAAAGATCTTCTTCGATCGAAACATCTACAATAATAATTGTAACGAACCATTTAATATCGAATCAATTTTTATTATACAATATTATTATAATATTGTAATACAGCCCATGAAATAATATTATCGTCTTAAACTACAATTTCGTTAGAAATAAATCCTTACCTAATATATAAAATTAATAAATATAGGATTTTTTTTTTTATAATAATATTCGTAATACTGTTTCAATACTAATATTCGTTATTCTATTCACAAAATATTTTACATTTTACTTTTCTTTGGCCCGAACTTAGGCCCGAATTCATAGTCATGTCTTGAGTATTAAGTATGACTTAAAAATTAAGTATCGTTACTTGACTATCAGCTGTTACTTCAATTGAGTGTTACATCCTTACCGACGACTATCTTATTTGTGTGATTTTGTTTCATAACTAACTGTGATAACTTCTTCATGTAGCACTCAATTGAAGTAACAGCTGATACTCAAGTAACGAAACTTAAGTTCTAAGTCATACTTAATACTCAAGACACGACTATGAATTCGGGTCATAATGTTTTTTTATGACTCGAAATCATAGACTCAACTCAAGTCTAAGGCTGTAAGTTGTAGTTGTTACTCAGTTCTCAAATATTCTATCCTTGTTCTTCTTATGGAAAAAGAGTAAGAACATAGATAAATATCTGAGAACTGAGTAAAGACTATAACTTCCAGCCTAACGATTGTTACTCGAGTTACGTTACTGGATTCGTACCTATGTCAATGGAGATAATATAATACAATATATGACATGAGTACAAACTTTATTTATGATCTTTAAAACGATTGCAAATGTCATAAAATAATTGCGAATAATATGCGTATGAAGTAACAGCTGATACTCAAGTAACGAAACTTAAGTTCTAAGTCATACTTAATACTCAAGACACGACTATGAATTCGGGTCATAATGTTTTTTTATGACTCGAAATCATAGACTCAACTCAAGTCTAAGGCTGTAAGTTGTAGTTGTTACTCAGTTCTCAAATATTCTATCCTTGTTCTTCTTATGGAAAAAGAGTAAGAACATAGATAAATATCTAAGAACTGAGTAAAGACTATAACTTCCAGCCTAACGATTGTTACTCGAGTTACGTTACTGGATTCGTACCTATGTCAATGGAGATAATATAATATAATATATGACATAAGTACAAACTTTATTTATGATCTTTAAAACGATTGCAAATGTCATAAAATAATTGCGAATAATATGCGCTTTTTAACAAAAATATATTTAATATTGTAATATTAATATGAGACACGTAAACAAGATTTCAATGTACTCGCATACACAGTGTAAAAATAGACCACATAGCTCTCGCAAAAGTGTGACTAAAGTGCAGATTTAAGTTACATAATGTTAAAAATGCCAAAGTCAAGGTTTATATTATTAAATCATGATGATAATGTTTGGATTGATAAGTTTTTCAAAGTCTGCAATTGAGCTACAATCAGCCAAAAACATCGAAAAAATGAGTTTTTTGCATTTTTAACTATGGAGCACCAACAGGAAACATCTGGAAAAATTCAGGCGAGTAATTTTAAACGAAATACAATTTTTTTTGCAAGAATTGGCCCTGTACCGCATTTCCCGTGAAAATGGGAAGGGTTTGAATTTTTTTATCCTTTTAGGTTATATAGCATCATCAAATCTTTATGAAAAAATTCTGCGAGATTTGTAACCATTTAAGCTATAAGCACGATTTTCTTGAGGTTTTTTTACCGACTAGATGCGGAGAAAAAAAATAAATAGTAAAAATCATTTTTTCCATGCTGTAGACAGGGGGAGGGGGGTCGCGGTCTGCAAATATGACAAAAACTATTTTTTTTCATCCAAAAAAAAGTTACAAGTTCAAACAAAAATTTCAGGGACAGAGCAAAATTGACTATCTCAACGGGGGGTACCCTTTAGCCAACTTTTGATTTAATGTAGCTAACTTTTATATAATTTTATCCGACTTCAGCTAACTTAAAGCTAACTTTCTGCTAAATTTCAGCTGAATTCCCGCTAGATTCTAACTAAATTCTAGCTAGCTAGGGACACATCCAATCCTTATACACGGCTTAAATCTTTTTATAATATATATATATATATATATATAATGAATGATCTACGTTACAGTTCTTTCGATCCTTCTTTTACTCATTGAAAATGAGATCAGTCAATACTCACTAATATAAAATAAGACTCCCTACAATGATCATCATGTTAAAATTTTTAAAATATTTAACATTTAATCTCATCTTCGGTGGCGGTGATGGCGGAGGTGGAACGCGGATTGCGATGATGCGCCTATCAGCACGGCGCGAGAGCTCACACGCCAATGAGCGCTAATTTGAAGTGTGAATATGTGAAGTGAATTTCTGATTACTGCGACGTGGGGTTGGTGCGCGTCATTATTTTTGCACCTGCACAGGTGAACGTGATGGCGGAGGAGTGGGGTGGTCCAGAACTCTCTTTGCTTATCTACTGTCCTATATATATATATACACATGATGAAATTTCCTTAGTATATTGAATTGAAAAGGAATTTTGGATTTTTTAATTAAAGCCCTCTTAATTCACGATTACATTCTGATTTTTTAATTAAAATTCATTTAATTGAGAATTAATAATCCCTTTTGATTGAAGCTCTTTTCATTCACGATTACATTTTGAATCGGTAATTGATATTTATTTTATTGAGAATTCGTTTTGATCTTTTAATTAAATCCTTTTTAGTTTGTGATTTGATTTTGATTTATTAATTAAAATATGTTCAATCATAAATTCAAAAAGAATTGTTGATTGGATAAACTTTAATTACGAATTCAAAAAGGATTTGTGAATTAATAGTATATTATTAACCAAGGGAGATAATTTGACCATTAAACGCTCGCGTATGATTTGCCCCCGAGCGCAGCGAGGGCGCAAATACGCGAGCAATTGATGGTCAACTTCTCTCCCGAGGTGAATATACGATTTTTTCTTATTCTCGGCGAAAAGTACGTCCAACTTACCCGTTGTGATAATTTGTTTTTGATGATAAATCATTAAAATAAAAATACCGCGATGAATCGCCTGCTGCTATCCTTCTCTGCCCCTCTCCCACTGATGATAAATCATTAAAATAAACCATCAATATTTCACTCACATTTTATAATTTACACACTTTATAATTCACACATTTTATAATTCACACACTTTATAACACACTGCAATTTATAATTCACAAAATAAAACAAGTTAGGTTTCAATAATAAAATATTTAAAATTACTATATAAGAAAGATAAAGAAAAAGATACTGCTTGTTGTGACCGGCAAAGAAGGCTAGACATAGCCCCCTCCATTCGCGGCTACCTTTATTGTACATATAAGAGAAAGAAAGAGAGAGGGAGAGAGTCAATTCTTAAAGCCGGCGGACAGAGAAGGATAGACGCAACCCTCTCTATTCTGTATGAAAAAGAAAGAGAGAGGGAGAGAGTCAATGTCTAAAGCCGGTACACAGAGAAGGATAGACGTAGCCCTCTCTATTCTTAACTGCCGTGAAAAACAGAGCGTCAACACGATTGCGCATCGCTAGTGCGCCGAGTCACCGTAGATAATGCTTAACTTCTCTCTCAGAAAGTAAACGTCTTTTGACGTACTTTTCGCCAGAGGATAAGAAAAAATTTATTTAAACTTTAAAATGGTTTATATATTGGCAACCCTGCACAGACAGAATAAATATAATTACTCGATATATTTCAATAACGTTGGCCAATCAAAATGTCTTCTACAAGTATACAATTGGCTTCATACGCAGAGCACAGAACAAAAGAAGTGAGAGAGAGAAAGAGAGTATAGAGAGTAAGAAAGAGAAAGAAAATACAGTTACGTATCTGTTAATAATGAACGCATGTATTTAGACGAATTCCTTCAGAACATGCTAAATGTGTAAAGACATCGCGTAAATAAGCAATATAAAAATTTAGTGTCTCGTTCTATCTATATAGCTGACGAGCTGCCGTGAAATCACGGGCGTTCATGATCAGTTCGCGCGTGCGCAGTGAAACGTCCCGTACATAAAATTCAACAGTTGAAAGCGGCAAAATTCAAAAGTCGGTAATACCGTGAAGGACGTAATTTCTGATCACCTAAGAGGTATTTCTGATCACATATTTATATGTGAAAAAGTAAAAGTATATTTTTTTTTCACACAAACAAAGCATTTTTTACGCTCAATCTATTTTTCCTCATAAATTAAAAAAAGGTTTTTCCTACTAAAATCTTAAAGATTGTGATTTATAATAAATAATGATCAGAAATTACGTCCTGATCAGGAATTACGTCCTTTACGGTACCGATTTGATATTTAAAAATAAAAACAACAACAAATGAAAAATTAATATTTGCACATTTTAAAACATTATTAAGTAATTAATTAGTTTTTCATACGATATTTAGTGACAAAATAAGTTTTATAAGTAATAGTTGATTAATTTGAAAGGGTTGAAGAAAATAAGATTAAAATTTTTTGGAAAACAAATATTTTATAAATATACAAAAATTAGGTTGATACAATTAGCTATAAAACTAGGGTTATTATATTAAAGTATCAGATTATCGGTAAAGTTAATAAACTTATTGAGATAAGAATTTTCGACTTTAAAAAAGTTGTGTTATCTCTCCCCAAAAAATCTTTAAAAAGGTAAAATTACAGCAAGTTAGCTTTAAAAAAAATCTTTTACACTATCTCAAAAATAAAAAATATTTTGTCAAAAATCTAAACTAATTTAATACAATCAACTGTAAAAAACTATTATAATATCTCTAAAAAAATGCTTTAACATTATAGATAATAAAAAAGTGGGAATTTAATTATAACAAAAATACACTTGAAAAAATACTGAAATCAATAATGTGTGGTCAAGTTCTAATATAATTTAAAATAATACTTGCAAATGATATTGTACCTATATTTTGATGATAATAATGAATCAATAAAAATTTCTTTGTTAAAAATAAAGTATAAAAAAGCCATATAAAATGTTATTCAAAATATAAAACTATCTTTAACAAACTTTAAAAAAATAATAAAGCTTTAATTTAAATAATTAACGTAAAAGTAAGAATAAAAGTAATATTACAGCTAAAAACTCGAAAAATTGACCTACAAGTTTATTCTCGTCAATGACATAACTAACTGATTCCATTCAGATTCATGCAGGCCGTCATTGATCGAATTTTTTTTCTCTTCTAAATAATAAAAATACCTTTTAATATGTATATGAAGATAAAATTTACCTCAAAGAACGCTTAAAAATATGTTTTTTCCTCGCTACAGCGTATTTAGTGTTCGGTGTAAAAATTAAAATTAAAAAATTGAAAATGAACCTTAATTTTCAAATTGCCGTAGCTCCGTTAATTTTTGACCTTTTTGGCCATTCTTATAATGCAAATTTGTGGAATTTAGTCTAGTTCTAAATAATCTTTCGATTTTTATGATACGAGTTGATCTCTTTGAGTTATTCATGAAAAACCGAAAAAAAAGCGATTTTTTCCGAACGCAATTTTTTCAAAAACTATATTTTTATTGTTGAAATTTTCATGTTTTTATGCAAAAAAAACTAACTTTTAGGATAGGTGAGAATATGCGATTTTATCTTATTTTTTTTAAACAGATTTTTAACCGTTTTTTTTATATTTTACATTTTAAAGCATTGATACCATGGCGCATCATGCCATTTTTCCAACTATCACGTCTTTTTACAATTCGTTTATGCTCTTATTTATTAATTTATCAAAAATAATAACAAAAGCTTCAAAATAAACCCTCGATCAAATTTTTTTATCAATTAGAACCGAAGTTATGATGATTTTAAGTTTAGAAATATAGAAATATTTTCTGTTGATAATTAAAATTTTTTATCCAGTTTGAAATTTGCGCCCACGATTTAAATTTACTTCTAAGAGAGTGACACATGCCACTGCTAGATGGAGGCGATTCGCTTTTTGCATTCTCATTAACAACTTGACGCATTCAAGCATATAAGACAAGTAAGGTCAAAAATAAAATTGTCTAATAAAGTTATTTCTTCACATAAATCTTCTTTTGTCAAAGAAATCACTTTTGAATCAATACTATCTCTAATTGGGAATTTTTTACATTCTCTTAGTACACATTTCATATAATTTTTTAAACAAAAAAGTGAAAAATATGTTTTCAATTCCAAATCCGCAATGTCATGTTTATTTTCTTTTTTATATTTATTCAAAGCATCCAACATAAGTTTCAGGTTTTCGCAATAAACGCAAAGACACGAATCGTTTGGTGGATGGGATATAACCCACTTTGGTCTTGAAGCATAGAATATTGATTTACCGATTTTTGATTTAATTTCAGAATTTTTTTCTATAAATAATTGATATATTTCTTTAATGCTTCGCGTAAGAAAGCGTTTAACTTTTTTAGTTTTTATACCATTTTCTTTAACAGATATTGTGTCACTTTTATTTGCACTTTGACGAGGACAATTGAAATCATCGTTCAAATAATAATTTTTCACTCTCGTTATAATTTCACTATCCACAGAATGGCCACAATAGTTCTCAGGCTTTTTGTAAATATCTTTATTATTGACCAATGACCTTGCTTGATCAATCATATAAACAGTTACATTTGATAAAACTGATTATAAATAATTTTTGGAAATATTGCTTGGTATAAGACTTAATAACTGCACTTTCTCAAAAAAATTTGAACAAGTATCTAAAGCAATTTTAATATTTTCGAGCCATTTATCACATGTTTCACATTCGTTATTTTCATCTAATGTGGGCAAATCCGTTATATCGCAGACTTTCATAATTTTACTTGCTATTTGTAAATAAAATGCATCGTTTATTTATTTTCTTTTTCTAAGAGCGTCGGATTTTCGCATTTTTATATTGATACTCTGAGGCATTTTTAATGGTGAAATTTTTAATTTCAAATTACTTGAAGTCTAATTGAACTGCTCTACCACAACCTTACTATAAGAAACTTCTTCCGAAGATTGTTTACTGTTTGAGGTAGATAAAATAGGTGTATTTTCACTTCATTTAAAAATATTCTGTAACATGAAGGACATACTTTATGCTCTCTAGAAAAAGAAGTATTCGGATACAAGCGTTTCGAAGACTCCGATAGATCACCTTATTCTCTAAACGGATTTTTGGAGCAATCGTAAATAACTTTTTTATGCCTTTCTTTCAAATCCTTGCACTTAGTCTTAACGACCAGTGATGCCATTACTATTAATAAGTTCTTCGACAGAGCAAAAAAAAAATTTTCGTTAGACAATTTTATTTTTGATCTTACTTGTCTTATACGCTTGAATGCGTCAAGTCGTTAATGAGAATGCAGAAAGCGAATCGTCACCATCTAGCGGTGGCATATATCACTCCCTACAAAGTAAATTAAAATCGTAGGTGCAAAATTCAAACTGAATAAGGAATTCTAATTATGAATTAAAAAAAAATCTATCTTTATAAACTTAAAATCATCATAACTTCGGTTCTAATTGATAAAAAATTTGATCAAGGGTTTATTTAAAAGATTTTTGGTAATATTTTTCATAAATCAATAAATAAAAGCATAAACGAATTGTATAAAGACGTAATAGTTGGAAAAATGGCATGATGCGCCATGGTATCAATGCTTTAAAATGGAAAATATGAAAAATACATTTAAAAATCTGTTTAAAAAAATAAGGCAAAATGGCATATTCTCACCTGTCCCAAAAGTTAGTATTTTTCATGTATAAAAACATAAAAATTAAAAAAAAAAAATATTTTTTGAGAAAATTGTGTTTGAAAAAAATCGCTTCTTTTCGGTTTTTCATGAAACGAACGTTTAAAAAGGTCAAAAATTGACGGAACTACGGCAATTTGAAAATTAAGTTTTATTTTCAATATTTTAATTTTCATTTTTACACCCAACACTAAATACGCTGTAGCGTGGAAAAAACATATTTTCGAGCGTTCTATGAGGTTAATTTTATCTTTATATATATATATTGGAAGGTATTTTTATCACTTAAAAGAGAAAAAAAAATTTGATTAGTGACGGCCTGCATGAATCTGAATGGAATCAGTCAAATAACGGTATATCAGTACTGATCAAGATGTTTATAAAATTTTGAGATTTATAGAAAAAAATGTGATTACCTCCGTTTAGAAAGCTTTGAAATTCAATCCATAATATTCATTTGAACAATTCTGGAAAAAGCTCATAATAGGTCATTTTTCAGGATTTCAATAGCTGTATCTCGGTATCTATAGCTTTTCAGCATTTTGACGTCTGGTAATGTTACTTATTTTGCACAAAATACATTTTTCTAGGTTTAATTACAGTAAGCATCTTTTAAATGAAGAAAACAAATTTTATTTAGATAGGCACAGAAGATGTGGCATCTTTTTAAGTAATATTCAAAATGAAAATATTGTAGTTAAGGTGGCTTCAGCATTGGGTGCCGTATCAAGCAGGAGCCCCGACGAAAAGAACAAAAAAATTTTTTTTCTTAAATAAATTTTATAAAAAAATGTTTTTAATCAATTACTACATTTGAAATTTGTATTATATTCAATTATTTGGCGAGAAATATTGACGATTCATGCCTGATAGCTTTAAAATCGAATTTTAATCAACTTTTTTAATAACTTTTTTATTTTATCGTTAACATGACATATTTTTTATAGATTTGAATTCATAAAAAAAATCTATAATTTAGGTTTTGTTCATAAAAATTGATCATTTTATTACGAAGTTATAAGCATAAATACTGTTTTTCCCATAAGAGCCCATGTTAAATTTTTGAACTTCTATAATTTTTTTCTCTTCAATTTGGTCTTTAACCTAATATTTTCAAAAATGTTTTGAAAAATGTGTAACTCATACTTTTCTTAACATTTTTTTACTTACTAGGAGAGTGTCACATAAAGCTAAAGTTATAGTCACAAATGCTCAATATTTTCAAGAAAATCACTAAAAAGGTTACCAGATTTTCAAACACTTACAACTCTTAAGCATCGATAGCTAGAAACTTAAAACTCTTTCTAACTTAAAGCTGAGCTCGAATCCTTCCGAAAAAGTAGTTATTGCATATCAAAATATTATTTTTTCCTAAAGTTATAGCCTAATAAAGATTATACTTAATTTTAGTTTTTATTATTAATTAATGTTTCAAAAAGAAAAATCAGGCTCAATCTTTATTTCGTTATAACTTTGGGAAAAAATAATATTTTGATATGCTATAACTACTTTTTCGAAAGGATTCGAGCTCAGCTTTAATTTTATAAGAGTTTTAAGCTTCTAGCTATGGATGCCTAACCCCTTAACTAGCTATGTATCATATGCACAAAAAAAGGTCGTACTGAAATTGGCTATGTATCATATATGCATATATTTTTCATTGTGAAGTGTTTGGGGCTACCAGTTTTGGCACGAAAAATTACAAAAGTCTTATTAGTTAAGGGATTAAGAGCTATAAGTGTTTGAAAATCTAATAACTTTTTTAGTGATTCTCTCTAATTGCCTGTATCTAGGGAAATATTGAGGGTTTGTGACTATAACTTTAGCTTTTACCATATTTTGTCATCTGAAAACTCATTCCGAAGTTCGAGCAAAATCCGTAATTCAGAGATGTGACACTTTCCTAGTTAGTATTTTATCATTTTATTAAAAGTCGCTGAAGCTACCTTAAATTTTAAGGAAAGTAAGAATAAATGTATTTGTTCTGGCTTTAATTGTAAATTTTTTCAGAGCTCAGATAACAATAATTTTTTAATTAACTGTTGCCTTTGCAGGTCACAAAAAACAAAACATGGAAAGATATAGCTGGACTTCTTGGCATCGGAGCAA
Source organism: Anastatus disparis (assembly GCA_017163975.1). NCBI lineage: Eukaryota > Metazoa > Arthropoda > Insecta > Hymenoptera > Eupelmidae > Anastatus > Anastatus disparis. The sequence goes on from JAFFSR010000216.1 coordinate 873,644, forward strand.
GTAGTAGTGCTGCTTATACTTTACGTAAACATTATACAAAGCATTTATTAGCTTATGAATGTCATTTTGATCGCGGTGGAGTAGATCCCCAACCAATTATAAATCAGGTAGAGGCTGGTTCAAAGAAAAAAGGGTCCAAAGGAACATCGTCTGTACCCTCTCCAGGTATGAGAAAGTATAAATTTTTGAAACAAAATAGGATAAAATATTTTTCAAAATATCTCAGAAATCTGATCACAAATTCTAAATTCAGGTATAACAAAAAATATTTTTTTACACAGGGCGCGTACAGTCGGTACTTTACTCCCTCCCAGCAAAAAGTAAGGTACCCATTGTACGCTGCCTGTGTAAAAAAATCGTATATCCACGGGAGTAAATGAAAAATCCCTTAAATCGTATGTTTGTCACCCTCGCCTTCGGCTCGGGTGACATTTAACATGCGATTTAAGACATTTTTCGTTTTTACTCCCTAGGTGAATAATATACTATTTCAAAATATCTCGGTCAAAAATTCGACTTCCTTCTCTACGTATGTACGTCGAAAGTCGATGTTCCCTCCGCATCAACGCGCCACCTAGCTAGCCGAGAGGAAACTATATAACGTTTGCTTGTTCTCTCGCTCCCCCTGACGCGCTCTCGTATCCACGATTTTAACCATTGTTAGAAAAAAGCATCACGGGGCGTTACAAGTGCTTTGTTCACAAATGCATTGATGATCTTCGTCGCTAATTAGCATCGTAATGATATTATAAATACAGTGACGTTAAATATTAAAAAAAAGTTTCATTTCGTAAAATATTATATTCTTTTTGTGTGTATGTTTAGTTGTGTTAATAAACGCGTATTGTTGTGTTATAATATTATTATATTTATTTTACTTTGTTTGCTCCGGGCTTTTAGTTTGTGATAAGCACATATAACAACGCGTATCATAAGGTCAGCTGGCAGGGAGTAAAGCAAAAACATCGCTGCGCAAGCGAAGCAGACTACTCTTGCCTACTTCATGCTTTCGCGACCGTCGAACGACGAATTGGCTACGTGATTTTAACGTTTAGATAAAAACCTTCAAAAAACCCTTTCTTTTATTTTTAAAACCCACAAACTAACTTCTTGAAAAACATTATAAAAAAATGAAAAAATCGAAAAAATTTTGATGAACTTCAAACTTGAATAATTTTAGGTGCGATTTTCGTAGGGTGAAAAAGCAAAATTGGTTTGAAAGAGTATTTATTCAGTTCTAAAACGAGACGTATAACGTTGAATTTGGTCCATCTAAACCAATGAGATATTGATTTACGTAAAAAAAGGCTTTTGTTTTTAATGCGTATATTTAAAAAATTAAGCAGCCTAGAAAAAAGTGTTAATAGAAAAAGGTGTGTTTTTGGGTACAGAATATAGATTTACAGCTTAGAAATGATTTGAGGAAAAAAAATTTTTTCTCTTCTTTCCATAACGTGAAATATTTAAATTTTCAATGTCATGGAAAAACGAAAAAATATTTTTTTTCCTCGAAACATTTCTAAGCTGCAAATCTATTTTCTGTACCCAAGAACACATCTTTCTTCTATTTACACTTTTTCTAGGCTGTTTAATTTTTTAAATATATACATTTAAAAAAAAAGCCTTTTTCTACAAAAATCAGTATCTCATTGGTTTAGATTGACCAAATTCAACGTTACACGTCTCATTTTAGAACTGAATAAATACTCTTTCAAACAAATTTTGCTTTTTCACCCTACGACAATCGCACCTAAAATTATTCAAGTTTGAAATTCATTAAAGTTTTTTCAATTTCTTATAATGTTGTTTAAGGAGTCAGTTTGTGAGTTTAAAGATGAAAGAAATTGTTTTTTGAAGGTTTTTATCAAAACTTTAAAATCACGTTGGAATTTTTAATCTATGATTATTGATTATGAAATTATGAAACAGTTTGTGTTATATAATTTTTATCTAGGGACGGCAAAAACATGTGTAGGGGAGTATACATCAAAATAATGTTTGAGTATCTATAGTTATTCGAATGAAATTAGAATATAAATTGTAATACTACTTTTTTCAATCTATGCATTAAGAATAAAATGATTTTAAATCAAAGAAAGTAATTTTAATTTAATAAAATCGCTTAGTAGTTGGCTTCATATTAAATGATTCTTTTATTAAAAAATTTAAGTTTGTTGATTTTATTATATATTTTAATACCTTAACTAAAAATTTTATTACTTTAATTATACATTTAATAAATTCAAAAGAAAAATTTATTAGAATAGGAAAATAAAACAGCAATTCAACAATAAATATTATTGAATTGATAAATATATATCATAAAATTACAGAAAAAGAAATTAACCAAGCTTGAGCTACACTGAAAAATCAATCGTAGTGTCGCTCCACCGTTTTGTAGTGAAAACACACTCTTTACGTTTCATACGCATAGAATCCTGCAATAGGAGAACAGTGGTGCCACTGTGGAAAACGAGAAGTACTTCGCATTACGCAAAGCAAAACTCCTTCGTGAGTGTGAATTCACACGCACCACAAAGAGAGCTGTTAACTTCGTCTGTTAAGCAGAAATACCATTTTTTTCAGTGTAGGTACATACTCTTAATTAGTTATTAAGAGTTTTGGGTTCCAATATTGTTTATTAAAATTTTCGATTTTATACCGGAAATCCAAAATTTTTAAAAAGTAATGAATGAATTTATTAAAAAATTTTAGCGAATAATTTTTATGGTACATGCAACAAGAAAAATAATTATTTTTTTAATCCTCCGGGTGCAAAGTAGCACTTTTCCGTCCACTTACGCAAACTGGAAAGTGTTTCTTCGCTTCCGTCATGTTAAAAAATAGTATATATATTATGGCCGCGACGAAAATTTATCTTCTTCGTGTAAAGGACCCCGGAAGATTCTTATGGGTTTCTGGGTCCCGGTGAAATTTAATAATAGTATGACCAAATTGTAGCTTATTTTTTTCTGAACATAAGTCTCCATGGGCTAAAGTCCCGAAAATGCACAGATTTTAAGTAAATAATGATTAAAGTCATTGATTTCTGGAAAGGTTAGAGTGACCGAAGGCGTAACTTCAATTGTTCGATATGCTCATTATATAGTTGTTATTTGAATAATTTATTAAAATAATTTTATGTTTGATAAACTTAGAATTATATAAAATATAATTTTTTTAAATAATTTTAAAAAAGCTTGGAACATAATATAATTAATAATTACACTATTATTATATACAATAAAATAATTATTTTTCAAATATTTTATGATAAGAAAAAATATCATTTGATGTGTTTATGGTTCATGGATTTATAATTTTTTAGTTTATGGGTTTATGGTTCATGGTTTATAGGTTTAAGGTTTATGGGTATATGGTTTATGGAGATATGGTTTATGGGTTTATGGTTCATGGTTTATGGGTATATGGTTTATGGGTTTATGGGTTTATGGCTTTACGATTTATGGGTTTATAAGTTTACGGTTTATGGGTTCATAGTTTATGGGTTTATGGCTTTACAATTTATGGATTTATTATTTATGGTTTTATTGTTTATGGGTTTAGGGTTTATGGGTTTATAAGTTTATGGTTTATGGGTTTACGGTTTGTGGGTCCATAGTTTATGGGTTTATGGCTTTACAATTTATGGGTTAATTATTTATGGTTTTATTGTTTATGGGTTTAGGGTTTATGGGTTTATGGGTTTATGGTTTATGGATTTACGGTTTATGGGTTTATGGTTTATGGGTTTATGCTTTAAGGGTCTATGAGTTTATGGTTTAGGAGTTTATGGCTCATGGGTTTACGGCTTATAGGTCTATGATTTATGGGTTTATGGGTTTATGCTTTAAGGGCCTATGGGTTTATGGTTTATGGGGTTCTGGTTCTTGGATTTGGGTTTTTGGTTTATGGGTTTATAGTTTACGGGTTTATGGTTTATGGGTTTATGGTTTATGGGTTTATGGTTTATGGGTTTATGGTTTATGGGTTTATGGTTTATGCGTTTATAGTTTACGGGTTTATAGTTTATGGGTTTATGGTTTATGAGTTTATGGTTTATGGGTTTATGCTTTAAGGGTTCATGAGTTTATGGTTTATGGGTTTATGGTTCTTGGATTTGGGTTTACAGGTTTATGGTTTATGGTTTATGAGTTCATGGTTTATGGGTTTATGCATTAAGGGTTTATGGGTTTGTGGTTTATGGGATTATAGTTCTTGGATTTGGGTTTACGGGTTTATGGTTTATGGGTTTATGATTTATGGGTTTATGGTTAATGGGTTTATGGGTGTGTGGTTTATGGGTTTATGGTTCTTGGATCTGGGTTTACGGGTTTATGGTTTATGGGTTTATGGATTTATGGGTTTATGATTTATGGGTTTATGGGTTAATGGTTTATGGTTCTTGGATTTGGGTTTATGGGTTTATGGTTTTATGGTTCTTGGATTTGGGTTTATGGTTTATGGTTTATGGTTTTCAGGTTTATGGGTTCATGGTTTTATGGTTTATGGGTTTATGGTTGATGGGTTTATGGTTTTATGGTATATGGGTTTATAGTTCATGGTTTATGGTTTATGAGTTAATGGTTTATGGGTTTATGCTTTAAGGGTTCATGGGTTTATGGTTCTTGGATTTGGGTTTACGGGTTTATGGTTTATGGTTTATGGATTTATGGTTTATGGGTTTATGGTTTATGGGTTTATGGTTTATGGGTTTATGGTTAATGGGTTTATGGTTTATGGGTTTATGGTTTATGGGTTTATGGTTTATGAATTTATGGTTTATGGGTTTATGGTTTATGGGTTTATGCTTTAAGGGCCTATGGGTTTATGGTTTATGGGGTTCTGGTTCTTGGATTTGGGTTTTTGGTTTATGGGTTTATAGTTTACGGGTTAATGGTTTATGGGTTTATGGTTTATGGGTTTATGGTTTATGCGTTTATAGTTTACGGGTTTATAGTTTATGGGTTTATGGTTTATGAGTTTATGGTTTATGGGTTTATGCTTTAAGGGTTCATGAGTTTATGGTTTATGGGTTTATGGTTCTTGGATTTGGGTTTACAGGTTTATGGTTTATGGTTTATGAGTTCATGGTTTATGGGTTTATGCATTAAGGGTTTATGGGTTTGTGGTTTATGGGATTATGGTTCTTGGATTTGGGTTAACGGGTTTATGGTTTATGGGTTTATGATTTATGGGTTTATGGTTAATGGGTTTATGGGTGTGTGGTTTATGGGTTTATGGTTCTTGGATCTGGGTTTACGGGTTTATGGTTTATGGGTTTATGGATTTATGGGTTTATGATTTATGGGTTTATGGGTTAATGGTTTATGGTTCTTGGATTTGGGTTTATGGGTTTATGGTTTTATGGTTCTTGGATTTGGGTTTATGGTTTATGGTTTATAGTTTTCAGGTTTATGGGTTCATGGTTTTATGGTTTATGGGTTTATGGTTAATGGGTTTATGGTTTTATGGTATATGGGTTTATAGTTCATGGTTTATGGTTTATGAGTTAATGGTTTATGGGTTTATGCTTTAAGGGTTCATGGGTTTATGGTTCTTGGATTTGGGTTTACGGGTTTATGGTTTATGGTTTATGGGTTTATGGTTTATGGGTTTATGGTTTATGGGTTTATGGTTTATGGGTTTATGGTTTATGGGTTTATGGTTTATGGGTTTATGGTTTATGGGTTTATGGTTTATGGGTTTATGGTTTATGGGTTTATGGTTTATGGGTTTATGGTTTATGGGTTTATGGGTTTATGGGTTTATGGTTTATGGGTTTATGGTTTATGGGTTTATGATTTATAGGTTAATGGGTAATTGGTTTATGGTTCTTGGATTCGGGTTTATGGTTTATGGGTTTATAGTTGATGAGTTTATAGTTTATGGGTTTATGGTTTATAACTTTACGAGTTATAGGTTCATAAGTTTACGGTTTATGGGTTCAAAGTTTATAGGTTTATTACTTTACGCTTTATGGGTTTATTATTGATGGTTTTATTGTTTATGGGTTTATTGTTTATGCGTAAAATAAATGTAATAATTATGAATGCGAGTATTCGATTCTATGAACAACTCAAATAAATTACTCGTCTCTACGAGCTTGTGTCCGAAATTGATCAAGTTACTCGAGAAAAATATGAATAACTCGAATCATTCGTGAAAATATGAGCTACTCAGAGTACTCGAATGAATCGAATTATTAAAAAAAATATGAATTACTCTAATAACTCAAGTTACTCAAAAATATAGGTGGTTTTTAATTAATATTTTTTGTAGAAACTAGTTTATCTTTTATTTATTTTTTGGAGCAGGGGTTTCCCCTTCCCGCCAACTCCGGTAGGTGCCTTGACACATTTTTATTTTCATGTTATCATATATTAATGCCGCTACTCCACGTATTCTTAACAAATGTATACTCAATGCTGCTGAATTTGACGCCCGTCGTGTATAAAACAGTAATATATTAACCACGGAAGTGAAGGTGTTTTTAACCTCGTCTTTATTGTCTTGTCACAAGCATAAATCACCTATTCTACTCCCTTGGTTAACAATATAATATTCTCCTTTTTCCTTAATATCGAGATTTCTTTTGACTCGGAAAATATTTTGCTAATATAAGTTGTTTAAGATTGTACAGTTTAACGATTCAATTATAATTATCACTACGTAACTATATGACTGTAATGACATGTAATCATCACAACAGTTTTACATTAATAATAGTTATTACTACGTAACAATAGTAATGACTATAATCACGTATAATCATCATTACAGTTTTATAATGAATTATAGTTATTATACGTAACCATAGTATTGACTATAATCACCAATAATCATTACCACAGTTTTATAATAAATTGTAGTTATTACCACGAAACTATAGTAATGACTATAGTCACCTATAATCATCACTACAATTATATAATCAATTAGTGATTATAATTAATGATTATATTCACCTATAATCATTACAACAGTTTTATAATCAATTCTAGTTATTACCACAAAATTATAGTTAAGACTATAATCACCAACAATCATCACTACAGTCTTACATTCATTTTTAGTTAACGCTACGTAACTATAGTAATTACTATAATCACGTATAATCATCATTACAATTTTATAATCAATCATAGTTATTATTACATAACTATAGAACTGACTATAATCACCAATAATCATCACCACAGTTCGTGCGCTTCTTTTAGCATACGCTATATTCAGCACACGCTAATTTTTCCATTTCGCGCTAGATTTTGCACACGCTTATTTTAGCGGAATCTAGTCTTGGCGCAAGCTGGATTTGGCGAACGCTAATTTCAGCAGATGCTAATGTCGGAAGATGCTATATTTAGCACCGGCTGATATTGCTAGTTATTGCTAGGTTTTGCGCACGCTAATTTTAGCTGAAGCTAATTTCAGAAAATGCTATATTTAGCAATAGCTAATATTGCTCGTTAGTGCTAGATCAGGCTCACCCTAATTTTAGCAGTCTCAAGTATTAGCACACGCTGATTCTGCTACAAAAATCTAAATTTAGCGCACGCTAGTATTAGTAGACTCTAGTTTTAGCACACGCTAACATCGCAATCTTACGCTAGTTTTAGCGTGTGCTTCTTTTAGCATACGCTATATTCAGCACACGCTAATTTTTCCATTACATGCTAAATTTAGCACACGCTAATTCGAGCAGAATCCAGCCTTAGCGCCCGCTGGATTTAGCGAATGCTAATTTCAGCAAACGCTAATTTCAGATAATGCTATATTTAGCACCAGCTAATATTGCTAGTTATTGCTAGATTTAGCGGACGGTAATATTCTTATTTCATGCTGGATTTAGCGATCGTGAATTAAAGCGGACTCAAGCTTGGCGCACGTTATTTTCGCAAATAAATGCTAGTTTGAGCACATGCTAACATCGCAAGCTTACGCTAGTTTTAGTGTGTGCTTCTTTTAGCATACGCTATATTCAGCACACGCTAATTTTTCCATTTTACGCTAGATGTAGCAGACGCTGATTTTGCTAATGTGTGCTAGATTTAGCGCACGCTAATTCTAGCAGACTCTCGTTTTTCCGCACGCTAACATTGCAAGCCTACGCTGGTTTTAGCGTGCGCCTATTTTAGCATACGCTATATTCAGCACACGCTAATTTTTCCATTAAATGCGAGATATAGCACACGCTAATTTGAGCAGCATTCAGCCTTAGCGCCCGCTGGATTTAGCGAACGCTTATATCAGCAGACGCTAATTTCAGAAGATGCTATATTTAGCACCGGCTAATGTTGCTAGTTATTGCTAGACTTAGCGCACGCTAATATTCTTATTTCATGCTGGATTCAGCGATCGTGAATTAAAGCGGACTCAAGCTAAGCGCATGTTATTTTCGCAAATAAATGCTAGTTTGAGCACATGCTAACATCGCAAGCTTACGCTAGTTTTAGTGTGTGCTTCTTTTAGCATACGCTATATTCAGCACACGCTAATTCTTCCATTCTTCACTAGATTTAGCACACGCTAATTTTGCTGATGTGTACTAGATTTAGCGCATGCTGGTTCTAGCAGACTCTCGTTTTTGCACACGCTAACATTGCAAGCCTACGCTGGTTTTAGCGTGCGCTTCTTTTAGCATACGCTATATTCAGCACACGCTAATTTTTCCATTACATGCTAGATTTAGCACACGCTAATTTGAGCAGAATCCAGCCTTATCGCCCGCTGGCAATATGAGCGTGTGTTAAATACAGCGTCTACTAAAATGAGCGTGCGCTAAATCCAGCGTATGCTAGAATAATTAGCGTGCGATGGATCTAGATTCCGCTAAAATAAGCGTGTGCTACATCTAGCGTGAAATAAAAATATTAGCGTGTGCTGAATATAGCGTATGCTAAAAGAAGCGCACGAAATGTGGTGATGATTATTGGTGATTATAGTCAATACTATAGTTTAGTAATAATAACTATGATTGATTATGAAACTGTAATGATGATTATACGTGATTATAGTAATTACTATAGTTACGTAGCAATAACTTAAAATGGATGTAAGACTGAAGTGATGATTGTTGGTGATTATAGTCTTAATTATAATTTTGTGGTAATAACTAGAATTGATTATGAAACTGTTGTAATGATTATAGGTAAATATAATCATTAATTATAATCACTAAATGATTATATAATTGTAGTGATGATTATAGGTGACTATAGTCTTTACTATAGTTTTGTGGTAATAACTACAATTGATTATAAAACTGTGGTGATAATTATTGGTGATTATAGTTAATACTATAGTTAGGTATAATAACTATGATTGATTATTAAACTGTAATGATGATTATACGTGATTATAGTCATTACTGCTGTTACGTAGTAATAACTATTCATAATGTAAAACTGTTGTGATGATTATATGTCATTACAGTCATATAATTACGTAGTAATAATTATAATTTAATCGTTAAACTGTACAATCTTAAACAACTCATATTAGCAAAATATTTACCGAGTCAAAAGAAATGTCGATGTTAAGGAAAAAAGAGAATATTACATTGTTAACCAAGGAAGTAGAATAGGTGATTTATGCTCGAGAAGTGACAATAAAGACGAGGTCAAAAACACCTTCACTTCCGTGGTTAATATATTACTGTTTCATACACGACGGGCGTCATATTCAGCCGCATTGAGTATACATTTGTTAATAATACGTGAAGTAGCGGTATTAATACATGATGATATGATAATAAAAATGTGGCAAAGCACCTACCGGAGTTGGCAGGAAGGGGAAGCCCCGCTCCAAAAAATGAATAAAAGATAAACTAGTTTCTACAAAAAATATTAATGAAAAAAGCACCTATATTTTAAAGTAACATGAGTTATTAGAGTAATTCATATTTCTTTGAATAAATCGATTCATTCAAGTACTCTGAGCTGCTTATATTTTTACGAACAATTCAAGTTATTCATATTTTTTTCGAGTTCCTCAATCAATTTCAGACACGAACTCGTAGAGTTGAGTGATTTATTTGACTTGTTCATAAAATCAAATACTCGCACTCATAATTATTACATTTATTTTACGCATAAAGCATGAACCCATAAACCCTAAACCCATAAACAATAAAACGTAAAGCAATAAACCTATAAACAATAAACTCATAAACCGTAAACGTATAAACCCATAAACCATGAACCCATGAACCATAAACCCATAAACCATAAACCCGCATACGATAAACCCATAAACTATAAACCCATAAACTATAAACCCAGATCCAAGAACCATAAACGATTAACCTATTTACCCATAATTCATAAACCCATAAACCATAAGCCCATAAACCACGAACCCACAAACCATAAACTTATAAACCATTAACTCATAAACCATAAACCATAAACCCGTAAACCTAAATTCAAGAACCATGAATCCATGAACCCTTAAAGCATAAACCCATAAACCATTAACTCATAAACCATAAATCCATCAACCATGAACCCAGAAACCCATAAACCATGAACTATAAACCAATATACCATAAAACCATAAACTCATAAATCGTAAATCCATAAACCCATAAACCATAAACCAATAAAACATGAGCCCATAAACCATTAACCCATAGACTCTTAAAGCATAAACCCATAAACCATAAACCCATAAACAATAAACCCATGAACCATAAACCCATAAACCATAAACCCATTAACCATAAACCCAGGAACTATAAACCCATGAACCTGAAAACCATAAACCATAAACCCATAAACCCATAAACTATGAACGATGAACCCATATACCATAAACCCATAAACTATGAACCCATATACCATCAAACCATAAACCCATAAATCTTAAACGCATAAATCATAAACCCATAAACCGTGAACCCATAAACCATAAATCCATAAACCATAAACCCACAAAGCCATGAACCCGTAAACCATAAACCCATAAACCCATAAACCTTAAAACCATAAACCATGAACCCATAAACCCATAAACTATAGACCATAAATTGATATACCATAAACCTTTAAACCTTAAAACCATAAACCATGAACCCATAAACCCATAAACAATGAACCATAAATTCACATACCATGAACCCATAAACTATAAACCATCAACCATGAACCATAAAACCATAAACCAATAAATCGTAAACTCATATATAGATAAACCCATAGACCAGAAACCCATAAACCATAAACCCATAAACCATAAACCCATGAACTATAAACTCATAAACCTAAAAACCATAAATCATGAACCCATAAACCCATGAACTATAAACCATAAACCCATATACCATAAACCCATAAACTATGAACCATAAACCCATATACTATAAAATCATAAACCAATAAATCGTATACCCTAAACGCATAAACCCGTAAACTATAAACCCATAAACCAAAAACTCAAATCCATTAACCAGAACCCCATAAACTCATAAACCATTAACCCTTGGACCCTTAAAGCATAAACCCATAAACCCATAAACCGTCAACCCATAAACCATAAACCCATAAACCATAAACCCATAAACCCATAAACCATAAACCCATAAACCAGAAACCCATAAACCATAAACATATGAACCCATAAACCCATAAACTTTAAAACCAGAAACCATGAACCCATGAACCCATAAACTATGAACCATAAATTCATATATCATAAGCCCATAAACTATGAACCATCAACCCATAAACCAATAAATCGTAAACTCATAAATGGATAAACCCATGAACCAGAAACCCATAAACCATAAACCAATAAACCCATAAACCCATAAACCATAAACCTATGAACCATAAACCCATAAACCCATTAACCATAAACCCATAAACCAGAAACCCATAAACCATAAACATATAAACCCAATAACCCATAAACTATGAACCATAAATTCATATATCATAAGCCCATAAACTATGAACCATCAACCCATAAACCAATAAATCGTAAACTCATAAATGGATAAACCCATAAACCAGAAACCCATAGACTCTTAAAGCATAAACCCATGAACCATAAACCCAGAGACTCTCAAAGCATAAACCCATAAACCATAAACCCATAGAGCTCTTAAACCAGAAACCCATAAACCATAAACCCATAAACCATAAACCCATAAACCCATAAACCATAAACCCATAAACCAGAAACCCATAAACCATAAACATATAAACCCATAAACCCATAAACTATGAACCATAAATTCATATATCATAAGCCCATAAACTATGAACCATCAACCCATAAACCAATAAATCGTAAACTCATTAATGGATAAACCCATGAACCAGAAACCCATAAACCATAAACCCATAAAACCATAAACCATAAACACATGAAACCATAAACCATAAACCCATAAACCATCAACCCATAGACTCTTAAAGCATAAACCCATAAACCATAAACCCATAGAGCTCTTAAAGCATAAACCCATAAACCCATAAACCGTAAACCCATGAACCATAAACCCATAAAACATAAACCCATAAACCAGAAACCCACAACTATAAACCCATAAACCCATAAACCCATAAACCATAAACCTATGAACCATAAACCCATAAACCCATTAACCATAAACCCATAAACCAGAAACCCATAAACCATAAACATATAAACCCAATAACCCATAAACTATGAACCATAAATTCATATATCATAAGCCCATAAACTATGAACCATCAACCCATAAACCAATAAATCGTAAACTCATAAATGGATAAACCCATAAACCAGAAACCCATAGACTCTTAAAGCATAAACCCATGAACCATAAACCCAGAGACTCTCAAAGCATAAACCCATAAACCATAAACCCATAAAGCTCTTAAACCAGAAACCCATAAACCATAAACCCATAAACCATAAACCCATAAACCCATAAACCATAAACCCATAAACCAGAAACCCATAAACCATAAACATATAAACCCATAAACCCATAAACTATGAACCATAAATTCATATATCATAAGCCCATAAACTATGAACCATCAACCCATAAACCAATAAATCGTAAACTCATTAATGGATAAACCCATAAACCAGAAACCCATAAACCATAAACCCATAAAACCATAAACCATAAACACATGAAACCATAAACCATAAACCCATAAACCATCAACCCATAGACTCTTAAAGCATAAACCCATAAACCATAAACCCATAGAGCTCTTAAAGCATAAACCCATAAACCCATAAACCGTAAACCCATGAACCATAAACCCATAAAACATAAACCCATAAACCAGAAACCCATAACTATAAACCCATAAACCTAAAAACCATAAATTATGAACCCATAAACCCATAAACTATGAACCATAAGCCCATATACCATAAACCCATAAGCTATAAAATCATAAACCAATAAATCGTAAACTCATAAATGGATTAACCCATAAACCCTAAACCCATAAACAATAAAACCATAAATAATCAACCCATGAATTGTAAAGTCAAAAACCCATAAACTATAAACCCATAAACCGTGAACTTATAAACCTATGAATCGTAAAGCCATAAAGGCATAAACCCGTAAACTATAAACCCATAAACCAAAAACCATAAACCCATAAATCGTAAATCCATAAACCCATAAACCATAAACCAATAAACCATAAACCCATAAACCATAAACCCAATAAACAATAAACCCATAGACCCTAAAAGCATAAACCCATAAGCCCATAAACCGTAAACCCATAAACCATAAACCCATAAATCATAAACCCATAGACCCATAAAGCATAAACCCATAAACCAGAAACCCATAAACCCATAAACTTTAAAACCAGAAACTATAAACCCATAAACCATAAACCCATGAACTATAAACCCATAAACCTAAAAACCATGAATAATAAACCCATAAACCCATAAACTATAAACCATAAACCCATATACCATAAACCCATAAACTATGAACCATAAACCCATATACTATAAAATCATAAACCAATAAATCGTAAACTCATAAATGGATTAACCCATAAACCCTAAACCCATAAACAATAAAACCATAAATAATAAACCCATAAATTGTAAAGCCATTAAGCCATAAACTATGAACCCATAAACTATGAACCCATAAACCGTAAACTTATAAACCCATAAATCGTAAAGCCATAAACGCATAAACCCGTAAACTTATAAATTGTAAAGCCATAAACCCATTAACTATGAACCCATAAACCGTCAACTTATAAATTCATAAATCGTAAAGCCATAAACCCACAAACCCATAAACCATAAACCCGTAAACTATAAACGCATAAACCAAAAACCCAAACCCAAGAACTAGAACCCCATAAACCATAAACCCATAAACCCGTAAACTATAAACCTATAAACCGAAAACCCAAATCTAAGAATTAGAAACCCATAAACCATAAACCCATGAACCGTAAACTCATAAACAATAAACCCATAAACTATAAACCCATAAACCATGAACCCATAAACCATACACCCAGGAACTATAAACCCATGAACCTAAAAACCATAAACCATAAACCCATGAACCCATAAACTATGAACCATGAACCCATAAAACATAAACCCAATAAACAATAAACCCATAGACCCTGAAAGCATAAACCCATAAGCCCAAAAACCGTAAACCCATAAACCATAAACCCATAAATCATAAACCCATAGACCCATAAAGCATAAACTCATAAACCAGAAACCCATAAACCATAAACTTATAAACCCATAAACCCATAAACTTTAAAACCAGAAACTATAAATCCATAAACCATAAGCCCATGAACTATAAACCCATAAACCTAAAAACTATGAATAATAAACCTATAAACCCATAAACTATAAACCATAAACCCATATACCATAAACCCATAAACTATGAACAATAAACCCATATACTATAAAATCATAAACCAATAAATCGTAAACTCATAAATGGAGTAACCCATAAACCCTAAACCTATAAACAATAAAACCATAAATAATAAACCCATAAATTGTAAAGCCATTAACCCATAAACTATGAACCCATAAACTATGAACCCATAAACCGTAAACTTATAAACCCATAAATCGTAAAGCCATAAACGCATAAACCCGTAAACTTATAAATTGTAAAGCTATAAACCCATTAACTATGAACCCATAAACCGTCAACTTATAAATTCATAAATCGTAAAGCCATAAACCCACAAACCCATAAACCATAAACCCGTAAACTATAAACGCATAAACCAAAAACCCAAACCCAAGAACTAGAACCCCATAAACCATAAACCCATAAACCCGTAAACTATAAACCTATAAACCAAAAACCCAAATCTAAGAATTAGAAACCCATAAACCCATAAACCTTAAACCCATAGACCCTTAAAGCATGAACCCATAAATCATAAACCTATAAACCGTAAGCCCATGAACCATAAACCTATAAACCCATAGACCCTTAAAGCATAAACCATAAACCCATAAATCGTAAACCCATAAACCATAAACCCGTAAACTATAAACATATAAACGAAAAACCCAAATCTAAGAACCAGAAACCCTTAAACCCATAAGCTATAAACCAAAAACCCAAATCCAAGAACCAAAAACCAATAAACTCATGAACCATAAACCCATAGACCCTTAAAGCATAAACCCATAAACCCATAAACCGTAAACCCATAAACCATAAACCCATAAACCATAAACCCATAAACCCATAAACCATAAACCCATTAACCATAAACCCATAAACCATAAACATATAAACCCATAAACCCACAGAGCTCTTAAAGCATAAACCCATAAACCATAAACCCATAAACCATAAACCCATGAACTATAAACCCACAAACCTAAAAACCATAAATTATGAACCAATAAACCCATGAACTATAAACCATAAACCCATATACCATAAACCCATAAACTATGAACCATAAACCCATATACTATAAAATCATAAACCAATAAATCGTAAACTCATAAATGGATTAACCCATAAACCCTAAACCCATAAACAATAAAACCATAAATAATAAACCCATAAATTGTAAAGCCATAAACCCATAAACTATGAACCCATAAACTATGAACCCATAAACCGTAAACTTATAAACCCATAAATCGTGAAGCCATAAACGCATAAACCCGTAAACATATAAATTGTAAAGCCATGAACCCATTAACTATGAACCCATAAACCGTAAACCCATAGACTCTTAAAGCATAAACCCATAAACCATAAACCCATAGAGCTCTTAAAGCATAAACCCATAAACCCATAAACCGTAAACCCATAAACCATAAACCCATAAACCATAAACCCATAAACCCATAAACCCATAAACCCATTAACCATAAACCCATAAACCAGAAACCCATAAACCATAAACATATAAACCCATAAACCCATAAACTATGAACCATAAATTCATATATCATAAGCCCATAAACTATGAACCATCAACCCATAAACCAATAAATCGTAAACTCATAAATGGATAAACCCATGAACCAGAAACCCATAGACTCTTAAAGCATAAACCCATAAACCATAAACCCAGAGACTCTCAGAGCATAAACCCATAAACCATAAACCCATAGAGCTCTTAAACCAGAAACCCATAAACCATAAACATATAAACCCATAAACCCATAAACTATGAACCATAAATTCATATATCATAAGCCCATAAACTATAAACCATCAACCATAAACCATAAAACCATAAACCAATAAACCGTAAACTCATATATCGATAAACCCATGAACTATAAACCCATAAACCTGAAAACCATAAATTATGAACTCATAAACCCATAAACTATAAACCATAAACCCATATACCATAAACCCATAAACTATGAACCATAAACCCATATACTATAAAATCATGAACCAATAAATCGTAAACTCATAAATGGATTAACCCATAAACCCTAAACCCATAAACAATAATACCATAAATAATAAACCCATAAATTGTAAAGCCATAAACCCATAAACTATAAACCCATAAACTATGAACCCATAAACCGTAAACTTATAAAGCCATAAACGCATAAACCCGTAAACTTATAAATTGTAAAGCCATAAACCCATTCACTATGAACCCATAAACCGTAAACTTATAAATTCATAAATCGTAAAGCTATAAACCCATAAACCATAAACCCATAAACCCATAAACCATAAACCCATAAACCAGAAATCCATAAACCATAAACATATAAACCCATAAACCCATAAACTATGAACCATAAATTCATATATCATAAGCCCATAAACTATGAACCATCAACCCATAAACCAATAAATCGTAAACTCATTAATGGATAAACCCATAAACCAGAAACCCATAAACCATAAACCCATAAAACCATAAACCATAAACACATGAAACCATAAACCATAAACCCATAAACCATTAACCCATAGACTCTTAAAGCATAAACCCATAAACCATAAACCCATAGAGCTCTTGAAGCATAAACCCATAAACCCATAAACCGTAAACCCATGAACCATAAACCCATAAAACATAAACCCATAAACCAGTAACCCATAAGCTATAAACCCATAAACCTAAAAACCATAAATTATGAACCCATAAACCCATAAACTATGAACCATAAGCCCATATACCATAAACCCATAAGCTATGAACCATAAACCCATATACTATAAAATCATAAACCAATAAATCGTAAACTCATAAATGGATTAACCCATAAACCCTAAACCCATAAACAATAAAACCATAAATAATAAACCCATAAATTGTAAAGTCAAAAACCCATAAACTATAAACCCATAAACCGTAAACTTATAAACCTATGAATCGTAAAGCCATAAACGCATAAACCCGTAAACTATAAACCCATAAACCAAAAACCATAAACCCATAAATCGTAAATCCATAAACCCATAAACCATAAACCAATAAACCATAAACCATAAACCAATAAACCATAAACCCATAAACCATAAACTTATTGACACTTAAAGCATAAACCCATAAACCATAAACCCATGAACCGTAAACTCATAAACAATAAACCCATAAACTATAAACCCATAAACCATGAACCCATAAACCATACACCCAGGAACTATAAACCCATGAACCTAAAAACCATAAACCATAAACCCATGAACCCATAAACTATGAACCATGAACCCATAAAACATAAACCCAATAAACAATAAACCCATATACCCTAAAAGCATGAACCCATAAGCCCATAAACCGTAAACCCATAAACCATAAACCCATAAATCATAAACCCATAGACCCATAAAGCATAAACCCATAAACCAGAAACCCATAAACCATAAACTTATAAACCCATAAACCCATAAACTTTAAAACCAGAAACTATAAACCCATAAACCATAAACCCATGAACTATAAACCCATAAACCTAAAAACCATGAATAATAAACCCATAAACCCATAAACTATAAACCATAAACCCATATACCATAAACCCATAAACTATGAACCATAAACCCATATACTATAAAATCATAAACCAATAAATCGTAAACTCATAAATGGATTAACCCATAAACCCTAAACCCATAAACAATAAAACCATAAATAATAAACCCATAAATTGTAAAGCCATTAACCCATAAACTATGAACCCATAAACTATGAACCCATAAACCGTAAACTTATAAACCCATAAATCGTAAAGCCATAAACGCATAAACCCGTAAACTTATAAATTGTAAAGCCATAAACCCATAAACCATAAACCCATAGACTCTTAAAGCATAAACCCATAAACCATAAACCCATAGAGCTCTTAAAGCATAAACCCATAAACCCATAAACCGTAAACCCATAAACCATAAACCCATAAACCATAAACCCATAAACCCATAAACCCATAAACCCATTAACCATAAACCCATAAACCAGAAACCCATAAACCATAAACATATAAACCCATAAACCCATAAACTATGAACCATAAATTCATATATCATAAGCCCATAAACTATGAACCATCAACCCATAAACCAATAAATCGTAAACTCATAAATGGATAAACCCATAAACCAGAAACCCATAAACCCATAAACCATAAACCCATGAACCATAAACCCATAGACTCTTAAAGCATAAACCCATAAACCATAAACCCAGAGACTCTCAAAGCATAAACCCATAAACCATAAACCCATAGAGCTCTTAAACCAGAAACCCATAAACCATAAACATATAAACCCATAAACCCATAAACTATGAACCATAAATTCATATATCATAAGCCCATAAACTATAAACCATCAACCATAAACCTTAAAACCATAAACCAATAAACCGTAAACTCATATATCGATAAACCCATGAACTATAAACCCATAAACCTAAAAACCATAAATTATGAACTCATAAACCCATAAACTATAAACCATAAACCCATATACCATAAACCCATAAACTATGAACCATAAACCCATATACTATAAAATCATAAACCAATAAATCGTAAACTCATAAATGGATTAACTCATAAACCCAAAACCCATAAACAATAATACCATAAATAATAAACCCATAAATTGTAAAGCCATAAACCCATAAACTATGAACCCATAAACTATGAACCCATAAACCGTAAACTTATAAACCCATAAATCGTAAAGCCATAAACGCATAAACCCGCAAACTTATAAATTGTAAAGCCATAAACCCATTCACTATGAACCCATAAACCGTAAACTTATAAATTCATAAATCGTAAAGCTATAAACCCATAAACCATAAACCCATAGAGCTCGTAAAGCATAAACCTATAAACCCATAAACCGTAAGCCCATAAACCATAAACCCATAAGCCATAAACCCATAAACCCATAAACCATAAACCCATAAACCAGAAACCCATAAACCATAAACATCTAACCCCATAAACCCATAAACTATGAACCATAAATTCATATATCATAAGCCCATAAACTATGAACCATCAACCCATAAACCAATAAATCGTAAACTCATAAATGGATAAACCCATAAACCAGAAACCCATAAACCATAAACCCATAAACCCATAAACCCATAAACCATAAACCCATAAACCATAAACCCATAGACTCTTAAAGCATAAATCCATAAACCATAAACCCATAGACTCTTAAAGCATAAACCCATAAACCATCAACCCATAGAGCTCTTCAAGCATAAACCCAGAAACCCATAAACCATGAACCCTTAAACCCATAAACAATGAACCATAAATTCATATACCATGAACCCATGAACTATAAACCATCAACCATAAACCATAAAACCAGAAACCAATAAACCGTAAACTCATATATGGATAAACCCATAAACCAGAAACCCATAAACCATAAACCCATAAAACCATAAACCATGAACCCATGATCCATAAATCCATAGACTCTTGAAGCATAAACCCATAAACCATAAACCGTAAACCCATGAACCATAAACCCATATACCATACACCCATAAACTATGAACCATAAAATCATAAACCAATAAATCGTAAACTCATGAATGGATAAACCCATAAACCCGAAACCCATAAACAATAAAACCATAAATAATAAACCCATAAATTGTAAAGTCATAAACCCATTAACTATGAACCCATAAACCGTAAACTTATAAACCCATAAATCGTAAAGCCATAAACGCATAAACCCGTAAACTATAAACCCATAATCTAAAAACCCAAATCCATGAACCAGAACCCCATAAACCCATAAACCATAAACCCATAGACCCTTAAAGCATAAACCCATAAACCCATCAATCATAAACCTATAAACCGTAAGCCCTTGAACCATAAACCCATAAACCATAAACCCATAAACCATAAACCAATAAACCCATAAACTATAAACCCATAAACCATAAACCAATAAACCCATAAACCGTAAACCCATAAACTTAAAAACCATAAACCATGAACCCATAAACCCATCAACTATGAACCATAAACCCATATACCATAAACCTATAAACCATGGACCATAAACCCATATACCATAAAACCATAAACAAATAAATCGTAAACTTATAAATGGATAAACTCATAAACCCTAAACCTATAAACAATAAAACCATAAATAATAAACCGATAAATTGTAAAGCCATAAACTCATAAACTATGAACCCATAAACCGTAAAGTTATAAACCCATAAATCGTAAAGCCATAAACCCATAAACCATATACCCATAAACCATGAACCATAAACCCATAAACCAAAAAATTATAAACCCATGAACCATAAACACATCAAATGATATTTCTTCTTATTACAAAATGTTTGAATAATAATTGTTTTATTGTATATAATAATAGTGTAATAATTCTATGTTCCAAGTTTTTTTAATATTATTTAAAAAAATTATATTTTATATAATTCTAAGTTTATTAAACATAAAAGTATTTTAATAAATTATTCAAATAACAACTATATAATGAGCATATCGAACAATCGAAGTTACGCCTTCGGTCACTCTAACCTTTCCAGAAATCAACGACTTTAATCATTATTTACTTAAAATCTGTGCATTTTCGGGACTTGAGCTCATGGAGACTTATGTTCAGAAAAAAATAAGCTACAATTTGGTCATACTATTATCAAATTTCACCGGGACCCAGAAACCCATAAGAATCTTCCGGGGTCCTTTAGCGTCCTCGCTTCGCTCAGGCGGCAAAGTCACGCTCAGGCTAAAATTTCCGATCTCGCGCCCTTGGTTCATAATGTACTATTCTGGATTTTTGCAATATAATAAAAAGATAATACATATTTATAAGTACAGGTGAAGTGTCCCTTTCACTTCACCTTAAATTAAAAATAGATTTTGTCTGCATCATAAAGCATAGTATACTATCATAAATTAAACGTTTTGATAAATAATAGGAAAATATTATTTAACTAATTATGATTTTTTGTACTCGTTTGTGATTGAATTTTTATTTCTTATTTCAATTTCTAAATTTGTTTCTATAAAAACATAATTTATCAAGTGAATCGTCGCTTTAAAAAACAGTTGACAAGCCTGTAGAAGCTTCATACGTCATCATCGTGTTAGTTTGGATAAAGTTTGTGTTATTTTTTAGGTTATTTAATAATATTTTCTATTTTTCAAAAAATACAAGAGTTATATAAAAGAGTTATATAGTGAGGTGATAGTAATCAAAAAGTGATTTTTAATAAATTTAAAAATTTCTTTCTTCCTTTTTACGACCAGCGCCACTGATGTTCTCTTTTCTTCAACTTCGATGCTGCTAAGTGGGAAAATTTGAATTTTGTATTTTTCTTCATTAACGTTTATATGAAAAATAGAAACAAAAAATTGTATTCTTAACTCTTATTTAAATTTAATTTAAAACTTTTATGGGCACCATCAGATCTTTTATTTTTCCGTGAAGAAAATAAAATGAAATTAATATATGGAAAAAATTGTATAGCCATGGTTATTTTTTCAGGTTATAAATAAACAGAAGCCGTTGTTTAATACGTTTTGGCACTGAGTGCCAAGCGAAAGAAACTAGAAACCAAAAAAATAAGCAACCAATGCTTTTTTAAACGCTTTTATTTAACTTGACTGCCTCTGAATATGTCTTCAAATCTTGCGATTAAAAATTAACGTACTTTCCATTGATTTAGATGGTTAAAATTTTAAGAATATATGTATTTTTCATGACAATACTTGATTCTGTAATTAAAAAAAGATTTTTTTATAATTAAATTTTTATTATATATAAGCAATATTATTTAGCCAGCGCTATATGACTAATCGGCCTCTCTTCTTTGTACGGCTATTCGTAACAGCTACTCAATTATCAGTAAAGGCTTATACAGTACCGGGCAATAATTCTGAGCAGGTTATCAAATTTTAACTCCGCCTTTGAAAAAGCGTATCTTCTTTAATTTTCATCCTAGAAAAAATTAAAAAAAAACATTTTAAAATATTTTTTAAATGCTTCCTTTTTAGCTTACTAACATTTTTTTAACGATATTTTTAAAAAAATCGTCGCTTTGGCAATTTTGAAATTTTTTTCATTTTTGCATTTTTCTTCAATCAGCTGTAGTTTTTTAAATAATTGAGCTAGAAAAAATTTGAAAAAAGATTTAAAAAGGGCTTAAAAAATGCTATTTGCAGCTATTTTTACAAAAATTTTTTAATCATTATTTGTCTAGTTTTAAGCATGTGAAGTTATCTAACTAATACTTTTGCAGTTGTAAAAAACACTTCAATAGCAAGTAGAAAATAATCGCTGGTGAAGTAGTGATTTAATTTTAGTAGGAAATTATAACTATTCATTATTAATAATGTAACATAATAAAGTATGAAACAGCAAAAGAATTTATTTTGCAAAAAGTATATCATAGAAACCAAAAGTTTTGCATCAGCGATTATTTTCTACTTGCTATTGAAGTGTTTTTTACAACTGCAAAAGTATTAGATCGATAACTTTATATGCTCAATACTTGACAAAAAATAATTAAAAAATTTTTGTAAAAATAGCTGCAAATAGCATTTTATAAGCCCTTTCCAAATCTTTTTTCAAATTTTTTCCAGCTCAATTATTTAAAAAACTACAGCTGATTGAAGAAAAATGCAAAAATGAAAAAATTTTCAAAATTGCGAAAGTGATTATTTTTTTTTTAAATATCGTTTAAAAAAATGTAAGTCAGCTAAAACGAAAGCATTTAAAGAATACTTTAAAATGCTTTTTTTAAATTTTTTCTAAGATGAAAATTGAAGAAGATTCGCTTTTTCAAAGTCGGAGCAAAAATTTGATAACCTGCTCAGCATTATTGCCGGGTACTGTACATATAGGCGTTACTGAGAAAATGTATACAAGTGTGTGTATTTTGCAAAAAACACACTCATGTATACTCTTACGTATATATAAGGATACAAATATGTCTAATATTTTATTAAAATTTTATATAAAAGCGTGAAGAATATTGAAAATATATTTAGAATTATATTCTCCACGCTTTTATATAAAATTTCAATAAAATATTAGGCAGAAACACAATTTATAATGTAATTATACATTTAAATGATTAAACTTATTATTTTTTTATTTTTTGTTTTTTAATAAAAGCGTTTTTTTTTTAAATTATTTTTTCAAATGATTTTGCGTGTTTATGGCACTCAGTGCCAAATAACGAAAAAATCATTACTAAAATGTCGAATGATGCCATGCCAGTCAATTTTAGTACTGACTTCTTCAAACTCTCTAAAAAATGAGTAGAATTAAATATTTAACAGAAAACAGGACACCTACGAAAATTTGAGCGGTTTCCTATGTCCGGAAAATTCTCAAAATAGCGGCAGTAGATACCAATTTCACATAATTCCGCTAATTATATGATTTATTTGTAGGAAATGATTTTGATCAGATACTTAGCATTGATAAAGGTTAGAAAATGAGTTCCAGCGTTTTTCTATATCCCGATCATTTTCAAAATGGCCGCTATAGATACGGAAATGATTTTGTTTGAATATTTAGCATGAGAGAAGGTTAAAGAATAAGTTTCAGCGATTTTCTATATCCGAAACATTTTCAAAATGGCGGCTATAAATAACAAATAAACATAATTTAGCTGATTATATCATTCCTTTCTATGAGATGATTTTGTTTTAATATTTAACATACGAAAAGTTTTAAAAATAAATTTTAGCAATTTTCTATATCCAGAACATTTTTAAAATGACAGTTATTGATAAAAAATTGACATAATTCAGCTAAATATATGATTCCTCTCTAGATAATAATTTAGTTTTAATATTAAGCAAAGGAAACGTTTGATGAATAAGTTCGAGCGATTTTCCATATCTGGAACATTTTCAAAATGATGGCTATGAATAAAAATTCTACATAATTAAGAGCAGGCCAAACTATCTGTCCTTGTCTAATAGTGTTTTTCATCATTTATATAAACACCATTGGCTGTAACACTAAAAAAATGGCATTCTCCGCTAGATACTAGTATAATAGATAAATTTTATAATAAGAACAAAATAATTATATCACGTGGTTTTTGAATAATATGAGACCTACTAAAATTCTGAAATATAACCTATCTTTTTTGGTATGTCTCATATTATTCAAAAACTACATGAATAAATTATTTTCTTCTTATTATGAAATTCAACCATTACACTAGTATCTAGCGGGGGCTGCCATTTTTTTCGTGTTACAGCTAATGGTGTTTACATAAATGATAAAAAACACTATCAGACAAAGAGAGATAGTTCGGCCTCTTCTTAAGCTTATTCTGTCATTTCCCTCTAGGAAATGATTTTTTTGAAATATTTAACTTAAGAGAAGGTTAAAAAATAAGTTTCAGCGATTTTCTGTATCCGGAACATTTATTATTATTCTTTTTTTTGTTTTTTCAACAGGCCCAGTCCCATAAATACCTGGATTGTTACACATATACATATAAGACAATACAACTGACATATGGCTTATCGTCGTGTCAACCCACAGTCAACGAGAATACGAGTCCCACCCCTTAGCCACTACGTTACCAAGGTCTACATTATTTAAAACTTTTATTGACAGCCGCCATTTTGAAAATGTTCCGGATATTTTTTTTTTTTAAAGATTAACATATGAGGAATATTGACCTCTATATGTAAACCTTTTTTATATGATGATGTCGAGGGAGCCTAGCCCGGTTCCCGTTTAACACATTACATCAGGCTAGACTGTTTGACCCACCATACCGAAAACTTTGACTACCGATGGATGGTCAGCCACTTTTGTGACCAGCAATCACCGATACCCAATCAGATCGGATTTGTTAAGAGTCGCGATATAAATGGCACATACACTAGTTTTCTTTCGAGAAAAAGTCAGAGGTACCTGGACAAGATTGGAACCCATGTCCACCGCGTTGATGACAAGAGCTCTATCCATTACGCCAAAGCGATATCTTAAATGTTCTAGATATAAAAATAACTAAAACTTATCGACCTTCTTCTATGCTAAATATTTTTAAAAAATCACTGCGCAGAGAAAAATAATATAAATAACTGAATTATGTTAAATTTTTATCTAGAGCTACAATTCTAAGAAAGTCACGGATATAGAAAATTGCTAAAACTTATTTTCATAACTTTTTTAATGCTAAATATTAGAACAAAATTATTTTAGGTAAATGTCATTTTTATTTGTATATCCAAATACAAAAGCATGTCATACAATTTATAAATATAAAAATAAATATCGCACTTAAGAGGAGGTCACGCATCTCTGTCCTTTTCTAATCAAAGAATTGAGTTTTTCACAAAAACTAATAACTTTATCAAAAAATAAAGAGAAAGCCGCATCTTGTATCAAAAAAAGCAATATTTTCTTTGATAAGAAAAAATTAATTTTATTGCTTCGTTTTCAAGAAAACCTTGAAAAACGAAATTGTTCACCCTAACCTCTATGATTTAAGTTTTTCAAGGTTTTCTTGAGAACGAAGCAATAAAATTAATTTTTTCTTATCAAAGAAAATATTGCTTTTTTGGATACAAGATGCGGCTTTCTCTTCATTTTTTGATAAAGTTATTATAGTTTCTGTGAAAAAATCATTTCTTTGATTAGAAAAGGACAGAGATACGTGACCTCCTCTTAAGAGGCGGTCGGAACCAAATCGGTGACTTGCGGTATATATCGAGTCAGCATTTTTCGCTTTACGATAATATTTTGTATATTTTTATGGCTTAAACTATTTTAAATTATTCTTTATATACATGACTAGAGGAAATGACTATATTTTTACCATGTGAATAAGTTAATAAATTATTATAAGCATTTATTACAAATATCAAACTGACTTGACATAACCGCATACAAAAAACTGTCGTGTCGATTGTTAGGTGGCATTTTTCGCTTTATAACAATATTTTGTAGATTTTTGTGGCTTTAAATATTTTAAATTATTCTTTATATACATGACTAGAGGAAATGACTATATTTTTACCATATTAATAAATGAATAAATTATTATAAGCATTTATTACAAGCACTGAATTAAGTCACCGATTTGGTTCCGACCGCCTCTTAAGGTCTTCCAAAATGTATAAAAATGAATATAAATATTGCACAGAATATCACACTGAAAAAAAAATTAAGTTGAAACAACTGAATATATTTATATTGAATTTCGATTAGTTGATTCAAATAAACATTAAGTTGAATCAAATACTTAGTTCTTGCTTTAACAAAATATTTATTTGAAATTAATAACAAAAAAATTTAAATTTTTATTTATTTGAATTAAACAACATTTAATTAGATTCTAAAAAATCATTAATTGAATCAAATAAACGGTTTATTTCAAAACAAGAAATTCATTTGTTTGAAAGGACAAAATAAATTTAAATAAATATTTATTGAGTTGAAATAAATTATTTATTTAAAAGAAACGAATTGATTTCAAATATAAAATATAGTTTGTTTGAACTAGCATTTATTTGAATTAACCAACATTTAGTTAGATAAAACAGAATCATTAATTGAATCAAATAAATAGTTCATTTGAAATCAATAAATTTATTTGTTTGAACGAACAAAATAAATTTGGATAAATATTTATTAAATTGAACAGAATCATTTGTTTAAATGAAATAAATTAGTTTTTAATTAAAAACTCTTTTATTTAAATTTGCATGTATTTGAAATCACCAACATTTAGTTGGATGAAGCAAAATCATTATTTGAATCAAATAAACGGTTTATTTGAAATCAAATATTCAATTTATTTGATAGAACAAAATAAATTTGAATAAATATATATTGAATTAAACTAAATTATTTGTTTGAATGAAATAAATTAGTTTTCAATCAAAACACGTTTAATTGAATTAGCTTTTATTTGAAATAACCAACATTTAGTTGGATGAAGCAGAATCATTATTTAAATCAAATAAACGGTTTATTTGAAATCGAATATTCAATTTGTTTGATAGAACAAA
Source organism: Anastatus disparis (assembly GCA_017163975.1). Lineage (NCBI taxonomy): Eukaryota > Metazoa > Arthropoda > Insecta > Hymenoptera > Eupelmidae > Anastatus > Anastatus disparis. The sequence continues at coordinate 901,655 of JAFFSR010000216.1, forward strand.
ATGAATATGAATAAATATATATTGAATTAAACTAAATTATTTGTTTGAATGAAATAAATTAGTTTTGAATTAAAAACACGTTTATTGGTATGAGCATTTATTTCAAATAACCAAAATTTAGTTAGATAAAACAGAATCTTTATTGAAATCAAATAAACGGTTTATTTGAAATCAAATATTTTATTTGTTTGATGGATCAAAATGATTTTGAATAAATGTATGTTGAATTAAACTTAATTATTTGTTTGAATGAATTAAATTAGTTTTGAATTTGAAACACGTTTATTTGAATTAGCATTTATTTGAATTGACCAACATTTAGTTGGATAATGCAGAATCATTATTTAAATTAAATAAACGGTTTATTTGAAATCAAATATTTCATTTGTTTGATAGAGCAAAATGATTTTGAATAAATATATGTTGAATTGAACTCAATTATTTGTTTGAATGAAACAAATTAGTTTTGAATCTAAAACATGTTTATTTAAATTTGCATGTATTTAAAATCACCAACATTTAGTTGGATAAAACAGAATCATTATTTTAATCAAATAAACGGTTTATTTGAAATCAAATATTTTATTTGTTCGATAGTGCAAAATTTTTATGTAACAGCATAATACAATTTTTTTAAAATGATTGTATTCTGACGAAATATTTCAAACAATTTCCTTTATAGTTTAATTATTTATTAATTTTTTGCTCATAGCTATAGGTATAATTGACTATTTCATACTTCATATCTCTATACTTTTTCTTTCACAACTTTTATATTTTTACATCTTAACATTTTTCATATTTTTTATCTAGATTATTTAATTTTATATTCTTTGATCGAACTACTATAGATAAATTAAATATTTATCGTATACAAAAAAATAATAAAATTTATTTGTTTTATTGAGAAGTATCAATAGTTTTTCAGTGCAAATACTTTTGCAAAGATTAAAAACTAAAAGAAGAGAGAAATTTTATTTTTTTGTTTGATCCTTGTTTTCTACTTTAAACGTATTTGAAAAAAGATTTTAAAAAATTTTGAAAAAAAGTTGATGGTGTATATATTATTGCGTTGAGTTTGTGAAATGTATTTTTCCTTCTTGGGAAAGTAAGGTTGAAATTAAATAAACGGTACAAATAGCGATTAAGAGAAAACAGAATAAATTCAGAACGTTACAAAACAAATTTTTAAATTTGTTGCACTCAAAAAAATTTTGATTTTAAGATCAAATTTCATTCTAAAACCATAATACGTTAACAAATGAATAAGGCTTTGTTTTAAAGTATTGTAATTTGCAATTCTACTAAAATTCTTATAGGAAAGCGGAAGATATCATATTTAAGGGAAAAAATCTTTATATCTTAATTTAGTTAAGAACATCCCTACTGAAAAATATATATGACATCTCATATGAGATCTCACATGGGATCTCATATGAGATCTCATATAAGATCTCACATGCGATCTCGTATGAGATTTTGGCACGAGAACTCATATGAGATCTCATTTATATTTTACATTTTCAACCCTACTAAAAAATATATATGAGATGTCATATGAGATCTCACATGCGATCTCATATGCGATCTCATATCAGATCTCATATGAGATCCCGTATGAGATCTCATATATATTTTCTATTTTCAACCCTACAAAGAAATATATATGAGATCTCATATGAGATCTCACATGCGATCTCATATGAGTTCTCGCATGAGATCACACATTACAATCTCATATGAGATCTCATATGAGATTGTAATATGAGATCTCATATGAGTTCTCGTGCCAAAATCTCATATGCGATCGCATGTGAGATCTCATATATATTTTTCAGTAGGGATAACAATCTGTTTAATAAATATAAAAACTTATAGCGATTATCGATACAAAAGTTTTAATATTTATTTAATAGATTATAATATTCTTTACTAAATTAAGACATAAAAACTTTCTTCCTGTATGGCATCTTACCCCGCTTTACTATATAAATTTTACAAACTAAAAAAACTTTTTAAATTTAATACTCGCAAACATTTTTTCAATAACCTTATTCTATTCGGGGCCCCCTGATAACCGGGGCCCGGGGCTATAGCCCTACCTAGCCCCCCCCTTTAATCCGCCCCTGTAAATAACCGGTTTATTTGAAATCAAATATTTCATTTGTTTGATAGAGCGAAATGATTTTGAATAAATATATGTTGCATTGAACTCAATTATTTGTTTGGATGAAACAAATTAGTTTTGAATTTAAAACATGTTTATCTAAATTTGCATGTATTTGAAATCACCAACATTTAGTTGGATAAAACAGAATCATTATTTTAATCAAATAAACGGTTTATTTGAAATCAAATATTTCATTTGTTTGATAGAGCAAAATGATTTTGAATAAATATATGTTGAATTGAACTTAATTATTTGTTCGAATAAAATAAATTAGTTTTAAATTCAAAACACGTTTATTTAAATTTGCATGTATTTGAAATCACCAACATTTAGTTGGATAAAACAGAATCATTATTTAAATCAAATAAACGGTTTATTTAAAATCAAATATTTTATTTATTTGATATAACAAACGAATTTGAATAAATATATATTGAATTAAACTAAATTGTTTGTTTGAATGAGATAAATTAGTTTTCAATTAAAAACCCGTTTAATTAAATTAGCTTTTATTTGGAATAACCAACATTTAGTTGGATGAAGCAGAATCATTATTTAAAGCAAATAAACAATTTATTTGAAATCAAATATTTAATTTGTTTGATAGAATAAAATGAATATGAATTAATATATATTGAATTAAACTAAATTATTTGTTTGAATAAATTAATTTAGTTTGGAATTAAAAACACGTTTATTGGAATGAGCATTTATTTCAAATAACCAAAATTTAGTTGGATAAAACAGAATCTTTATTTAAATCAAATAAACGGTTCATTTGAAATCAAATATTTTATTTGTTTGATGGGGCAAAATGATTTTAAATAAATATATGTTGAATTAAACTTAATTGTTTGTTTGAATGAAACAAATTAGTTTTGAATTTGAAACACGTTTATTTGAATTAGCATTTATTTGAATTGACCAACATTTAGTTGGATAATGCAGAATCATTATTTAAATTAAATAAACGGTTTATTTGAAATCAAATATTTCATTTGTTTGATAGAGCAAAATGATTTTGAATAAATATATGTTGAATTGAACTCAATTATTTGTTTGAATGAAACAAATTAGTTTTGAATTTAAAACATGTTTATTTGAATTTGCATGTATTTGAAATCACCAACATTTAGTTGGATAAAACAGAATCATTATTTAAATCGAATAAACGGTTTATTTGAAATCAAATATTCAATTTGTTTGATAGAACAAAATGAATATAAATAAATATATATTGAATTAAACTAAATTATTTGTTTGAATAAAATAAATTAGTTTTGAATTAAAAACACGTTTATTAGAATGAGCATTTATTTCAAATAACAAAAATTCAGTTGGATAAAACAGAATCTTTATTTAAATCAAATAAACTGTTCATTTAAAATCAAATATTTTATTTGTTTCATAAAACAAAATGAATTTAAATAAATGTATATTGAATTAAACTAAATTATTTTTTTGAATGAAATAAATTAGTTTTGAATTAAAAACACGTTTATTTCAATTAGCATTCATTTAAATCAATCAACAGTTAGTTGGATAATGCAGAATCATTAATTGAAACAAATAAACAGTTTATTTAAAATTAATTATTTCGTCTGTTCGAAAGAACAAAATGAATTAAAATAAATATTTATTGAATTTAACTGAATTATTTGTTTAATTGAAAGAAATTAGTTGTCAACTAAAAATACATTTATTTAAATAAGCATTTATTTGAAATAACTAAAATTAAGTTGCATAAAACAGAATCATAATTTAAATCAAATAATCGCTTTATTTGAAATCAAATATTTTATTTATTTCATAGAACAAAATGATTTTGAATAAATATGTATTGAATTAAACTAAATTATTTGTTTGAATGAAACAAATTAGTTTTGAATTTAAAACACGTTTATTGGAATTTGCATTTATTTGAAATAACCAAAATTTAGTTGGATTAAACAGAATCATTATTCAAATGAAATAAACGGTTTATTTGAAATCAAATATTTCATTTGTTTGATAGAACAATATGTTGAATGTATTATGTGCGATAAACTTTATAAAGCGTATTACTGTCGAAACCTTCGTATAATTATTAGCTATTATATATATATATATATATATATATATATATATATATATATATATATATATATATATATATATATATATATACATCAAATAAATGGTTTAGTTGAAATTAATTATTTTATTTGTTTGATAGAACAAAATGAATTTAAATAAATATTTATTGAATTGAAGTATATTATTTGTTTGAATAAAATTAAATATATATATATATATATTTATATATATATATATATCAGAAGTCTTAATATGTCAATTGATTAAATATTTTTTTTATTTTCGAGAAATCTTTTATTGATGAAACCAAATAGTTCATTCGAATCAACCAAATATTTTGTTAATTCAAAGAAATATTTTATTGGTAGAATCAAATGTTTTATTGATAAAACTGCACAATTTATTTGTTATAACCAAATAATTTATCCTTCCAAACAAACATTTATTTCGATCTACAAAGCTCAATTTTCAAATTTTGTGCTTTGAATCAATACAACATTTTTTAAATTCAAATGAATATTTGTTTGCTTAAAGAGGATGGGCCCTGCAATTTAATGAGATATTTAGTTTTTTGAAATAAATATTTAGTTGATTTAAGAGTCAGCTGTATACCGACACAGTTACCTGTTTTACCGAATCTATTTAAAATTTATTTTTTATAAAAACTAATAGCTTCAGGCAGAAATAAAGAGATGGTTTCGATTCGTGTAATAGAAAGCAATATTTTCTCTGATAAGAATAATTTAATTCCACCGTTTTATTTTCAAGAAAAGTTGGAATAACTTGAAAATCCCATTATTTGACACTAATTTCTAATTTTTTAAGTTATTCCAACTTTTCTTAAAAACGAAGCAATAAAATTAATTCATACTAATCAAAGAAAATATTACATTTTATTAAACACATCGAAACCATCTCTTTATTTTTGCCTCTTGTTGCTAATTTTGGGAAAAAAGTCAATTTTTTAATTAGAAAAGGACAGAGATACAGCGGACTCTTAAACAAATTATCAAGCTAAATTAATTTTACATTAATAACATACGTGACACTCTTGACCCCGGTTGTATCGAGCACCTATTATATGCAGATGACCTGCAAATTTATACGCAGGTCTCTTATGAGGATGTGAATGAAGGTATTCGTATTCTACAGAGGGCGGCCAAGGTGGTGTCGGAATGGGCTGTTGATGCTTCTCTCACACTAAATGCAAACAAAACTAAGGCGATCGTTTTTGGCAATGGTTGATTTATTAATGACTTTTATGCTGGTTAGCCAAGAACGATGAGCTTGAGGATGGTGTCGGCATATCTTTCTCTGATACCGTTACGAGCCTTGGTGTTGTGCTTGACTCTAAGCTATCATAGGAGCCACATATTAATATGCTGACTAAGAAGTTTAATAGAACTATGTATGGCTTACGGTTTTTTCGTCGGTATACCACTGAGGCTCTGCGCAAACAACTCGCGACCGCCCTGCTGTTTCCACATCTCGATTACTGCTCAGTAGTTCTGCTCGATGCCTCACAGGAGTTGAAAAGACGATTACAAAGACTACAAAATTCACGTGTGAGATATGTATTAGGCGTGAGAATGGGCGATCATATCTCTCCTCATAAAGCTGCGCTGGGTTGGCTGCGTACTGATGCGAGGAGACAGTATTTTATGGCTGTACTTATGTACAAAATCGTGCGCATGAATACTCCCGAGTATCTAGTGGGTCTCTTCACTAGATATGTACCTAGGGTAGCCACTAGGGGAGAGATTAAGGATTTCGCGGTGCCCTTCATGTGTACTGAGACTGGAAGGAATTCCTTTCAAGTTCAGGGTGCGCATTTTTGGAACTCTCTGCCTGCTGATATAAAGAATCTTCCATCGCTCAGCAGGTTTAAGTCGGCTCTGAGGGGGTACTTGCTCGACCTCCAATAAACAAAATTTTATTTTTTATTTATATGTTAATTTATTATAATGTGACGTCCCGTATATATACTCTTTTAAGGTGTGATTGTATTTATTGGCTGAATGGTAAGTGAGTGAATGCTTTACTTGTTTTTATTATTTTGACTGCGTTTTTGTGCTACTGCATACGCTTTATTATTTTATTGCATTATTTATCATTTTTCATTTCGTATTTTAAATAAAAAATTTTATATACTATGACTGATATATATTGTATGACTGACTTTTAATTTATAGGATTGCGTGTATTTTACTATTTTTTTTTGTATCTGCGATATCACTTTTTTTGTTGTGACTTACTTATTCAGTATTATTAGGTTTAGTTACTGACTGTGATATCAATTGCAATATTTTGTATTTATACATTGTTTTATGTGCATTATTTTATATTTATACATTGTTTTATGTGCAATATTTTTATATTTATACATTGTTTATGTGCAATATTTATTATTATATTTATGAATTGTATTACACGCCCTTTGTAAATGATATGATATACAATAAATAGTATCTATCTATCTATCTAAATTGACTAAAAATTTATTCGATTCAAATAAATATTTGCTAAATTTAAATAATAGGATTTGCCATTTGAGTAAATATTTAATTCGTTCAAATAAATATTTAGTTGATTTAAACAAATTATCGAGTTGAATTGATCAAATATTTATTTGGTTTAAATAAATATTTGCTTGTTTTAAAAGAATGGGATTTGCAATTTAATAAAATATTTAGTTCGTTCAAATCAATATTTAGTTGATTTAAACAAATTATCAAGTTGAATTGACTAAATATTTATTTGGTTTAAATAAATATTTGCTTGTTTTGAGAGTGTGAAAAATTGATTTTAATGAAATATTTAATTGTTCAATTCTTTATATCAGCAGGCAGGGAGTTCCAAAAATGCGCAACCTGAACTTGAAAGGAATTCCTTCCAGTCTCAGTACGCATGAAAGGCACCGCGAAATCCTCAATCTCTCCCCTAGTGGCTACCCTAGGTACATATCTAGTGAAGAGACCCACTAGATATTCGGGAGTATTCATGCGCATGATTTTGTACATAAGTAAAACCATATAGCTCAATCGTCCTTAGCTTACTAGTATAAAAGTCGTTAATAAGTTAATAAATCGACTATTGCCAAATACGATTGCCTTAATTTTGCTTGCATTTAATGTGAGAGAAGCATCGACAACCTACTTCGACACCCTGGTCGCCCTCTGTAGAATAAGAATACCTTTATTTATATCCTCATAAGAGACCTGCATATAAATTTGTAGGTCATATGCATATAATAGGTGCTCGACGCAACCAGAGTTGAGCGCGTCACGTATATTATTGATGTAAAGACAAAACAACAGAGACCCCAGCACTGAACCCTGTGGAACTCCTACACTCCCGTTCAATTGCTTTTGCCCACCCAAGAGTAAAATTAATTAAAATAAAAAGTTTTATATCTCCGGAACTAATGATCGCATCTTCAAAATCCAAACGGCGTTTGAAAGATTGGTCGAAAATTTTTGAATTAAAGTGCGTCCGATATGAAAAAAGTCATTTTCTAATTGCTTATAGCAATGTAAAAAAAAATTTTTTTTACTAATTTTTTTTGCCCACATAAAAATGTATGCCATTTTTATTAAAATTATGATATTGAAAAAAAACAAATGGGTTTTAAAACTCTAATAGTCCTCTTTAAAATGAGTTAAGTAAAATGTTTCTATGACTTTTCCAACCACAGTTATGGTGATTTTTCGAAGAAAAAGACCTATTTTTTCAACCATGATTATCTCATAAACTAAGAAAGATGGAAAATTTTGTATTAAAGAAAAAAATGTTTCATATTCAGTCTAGAATATATATATTTAGTGACCAATAAGTTTCGGCAAAAAAGTTTTTTTTTACTCGTTTAATTAAAAATTTTTACTAATTTTTTATGAAATTTCCATAAAAAAAAAAAATTATTTTGCCACGAAACTTATTAGTCACAAAATATATATATTTAAAACTAAAAATGAAACATATTTTCTTTAGCACAAAATTTTCTATCTTTCTTGGTTTATGAGATAATCATGGTTGAAAAAATAGGTCTTTTTTTCGAAAAAACACCATAACTGTGGTTTAAAAAGTCATAGAAACATTTCACTTAGCTCATTTTAAAGAGGACTATTAGAGTTTTAGAACCCATTTAGTTTTTTTTCGATTTCATAATTTCAATGAAAATGGCATTCATTTTTATGTGGGCAAAAAAAAATTAGTAAAAAAAAATTTCTTTTTACATTCCTATAAGCAATTAGAAAATGACTTTTTTCATACCGGACTTACTTTATTTCAAAGATTTTTGACCAATCTTTCAAACACCGTTTGGATTTTGAAGGTGCGATCATTAGTTCCTGAGATATAAAACTTTTTATTTTAATTAATTTTACTCTAGGGTGGGCAAAAGCAATTGAACGGCAGTGTAAATTGGTTGTTAGTCAATTCGATTCCTCTTTTAAATGCGTGGAAACTATTTGTTTCCTACCTGATAAATAGGTGCTAATCCACTTGAGTGCAGCCCTGGAAAACCCCATCGATCTCAGCTTCGCAAGTAGTTTGGAGTGCGAGATCGTGTCAAATGTCTTACTAAAATTAAATAGAAGTAGTAACGTGACGAGTTTCTTGTCTAGACCCGATCTTAATTCATTTCTAAGTTTAAGTACGGCAGTCTGCGTGGAGTGATGCTTTCTAAAGCTAGTCTGCATGGAGTCAAGTATCCTATGCGTCGTAATGTACTCTTGCAATTGGTCATGAGCAATCTTCTCAAGGACTTTTGAAAGAAAATATAAGATTGGTGTTGGCTTAAAATCTTTAGGCAATGTGGGTGCTGAGTACTTTTTTAACGGCACAATGCGTGCACGCTTCCAGAGACAAAGGAAGACTCCCCGTGCAGAAGAGGAATTGAACTGAGTCACAAGATGTTCTCCGATTAACGGTAAAGCTTTGAGTATCATGCTCTGCGAGACTGACACCCGCGTAAAATGCGCATTAAGTTCATCCGGAGTAAATGCATTCAAGTCTCCTTGAGGTCCAAACAGGAGCCCCAGGTCTTTTAACTCCTTTCAGACATTACCTCTAGCAGATGCTTCGAACAGTCTATTATGATAGTGAGTAGTCTTAGCTTGTTCAATCTGTTTGTCTATCGTTTTCGCGATTGCTGAAATTCGGAAAGATATCTCTCATCTTCCGTCCGTTTGTATCTTCGATACGTGACATCTCTCTTGCACCGTTTCTGCGACAATCCTTTGTATATCCATAGAAATTTGTCTTTACCAAGTTTAATCCTGGTGAAAAAAATCAGGTGACAAATCACCCAATTTCTCAGGTGATTCATCATGCCAAAACATCATGTAACGATTTTTTTGTGTAACGTTTCAAACCATACTTAATCAATTCCGAACAATTTTTGAAAATTTAAATAATTTTTAAACTTAAAAATTTTTTCGTAAAATTATTCGAAATTTTTTCTAAGACCAAATTATTTAAAAAATTTTATAAGTTCAAAATTTTTAAAAACTGTGCTGAATTGACTAAGCATGGTTTGAAACGTATAAAAACCAAAAAAATCGTTACATCATGTTTTGGCATGATAAATCACCTGAGAAATCAGGTGATTTCTCAGGTGATCTTTTCATCAAGTAAAAAGAGTAATTGATACTTGAAATTTTAGTTATCAATTAAATGACCCGTAATTGATAACTAATTTTAATTATCTGAAGTTTAATAGAGAATTAAATTTTAACTATTAATCATTGAATGAAAGTTTAATTGATGATTAAATGTTTAGTTATTAATTAGCATCTCGCATAAAAAAATGTATTATATCCGTCAGGTAGAATACAGAAAAAAGACCCGTATTTTTTGTATTTCAAAATATGATTAATTGCAAAAGTTATAGCTGGTATAAATTAGTACAGTTTTGATATATATATATATATATATATATATATATATATATATATATATATATATATATATAGCACCTAGTCCAGTAGAATTAGACTTTTTGCATGACTTCATTAGTAACAGGCAATTGAAGTGGAAAATGAGTTCATTAGGTCAAAAGATATTAAAATTTAGAAAGACCCTCAAAATTTGGGCTGGCATATTTTTTTAAACAACGTTTTTATGTAAAAAATTGTGAAAAATCGATGTTTTTTGGATCTAGCTCTTTTCGTTTTTTTATAGGGTATATCAAATTTATAATACTTATAAGGGTCTTCAAGACGAATAGTTTAAGCCCTATTACATTAAATTTTGTTAATAATTTATTTAAATAATCGCAAAAATATAGTAAAAAATCGTTAAATTTTCAATAATTTTTTATTCCATAAAAAAAGGGCTACATGCTTGTAACTTTGTAAAAAGTTGCCTTCTATCACCCTTAAGTCCCCATAATTTTTTCAGCAAAAAATATTAATTTGTATATGAGATATTCAATTTGTTCACTAAAAAGAGGTAAAATGTAGGCTTCAAATGGACCCTATTGCGGTCATTTTAGAAAGAAATGACCATTGTCATTTATGCTCTTAGACACTTATATTTAGTGAAAATGAAAAGTTTGATTGACATTTTTATTATTTTCGCTGTTTAAATGGCGATCGAAATAAAAAATTTTTTTTCTCAATTGTTTTTTAAATTTATGTATGAAAAAATAAAAATATTTAAATGCAACTTTCTTATTCTTGTTGCTTAAATTTTAACGCTTATTTAAAAAAAAAAACGTTATTCTATGATAATTAGGAGCTGAGATAATTTTTTTTTTTTTTAAATTCGCCATTTGTTTATTTACAAAGATTAAGGAATGAAATTTTAATGACAGATCCTTTAATACTTGAACTTTGATATAAGACCATTTCTGATATTAAAATCAGTTTTTTAAAACCTTAAAAGATTATTTTTAAGTATGTATAGTTTCAATTCTTTTTGAAGAGAGGAGGAACGCGTCATCTTTCGCAAGTACAGAAAAAATTTTTTCGATTACTTCAAATTTGTCTTATGTGAAAAAATTTTCTATATCTCAGTGTAATATTAACCGATTTTGATGTTTCTTTTTTTAATCTGGGGTAGCGCGAGATAATATTAACAGTCGTTATACTTGTTTGATGATACAAATAAATTTATTTGTTATAAACAATAACCAAAAATATATGCATATTTTCTTTTTATTTTTCATATACTTGTAATACTTATTTTCATAATCTAATAAATAAGTTTCATTTATTTTATGAAAAAATTAGATTATTATCTTTTTCACACGCTAATAATCAATACAAACATTGCTCTTATCATAAAAATCCTGACATTATTATAAAAGAGCTTCTGACCTTGAATATTCAACGAATTTAACGTTTCTTTTTTTGATCTGGGGTTGTGCGAGATAATATTAAGTACCGTCATTTTTGTTGTATTTAACAAATTGAATTAATTTACTATAAACAATATATATGAAAAAAAATTTATTTCATATTTTACATTAATGGAACGTTTGTATTAATAATTTTATCATACATAATATCTTTTTTTCTAAAAAATTTAATTATTTTTTTTTTTAAGCAATATTATTAATGAAAACATATCTCTTATCATGAAAGCCTTCACATTATTTTTAAATGCCTTTCAGCATTTTTACTTTTAAAATAGTTTTATTTTTATTATTATTATTTCAATAGTCATTTATACCTAATGTGAATATTTATTTTATGAAGAATTAAAAAGTATTTTTATTTTGTTGTAAAGTATTTCTATGTTATGTTCGTTAAAAGAAGAGAAGTATAATTAAAGTGCGTGTGTTATTGTATGAGTTCGTTGAACCCTGCTTCACGCTCAAACTTTTAATTCGTAAGTATTTTATTTTATATTTTATTTCTTCTTGATTGTTAAGATATAAGTTCGTTGAATTGTTACTGATACTACACTTGAAAAAGAAATATATTGTAATTTTTATTCTAATTTTAATTATTTATTCAATTTTTTATTAAAAGTATTATTTATTACTTAAAATAATAATAAGATTAAGAAAATATTATATTTATAATTTTATTATTTCAAGTAAATGAAATTTATTTAAGTTCATAAGTATAAAAGAAACCCAAGAGCAAGGTCATTATGAAATTGCGGGTTCAATTTCATTTCGAGCGTCCTTTGCACTCAGTAAACCAACGTATGTGGCACAGGTCATATCATTGAACGCGTTTTCTTTTGATTTTACAAAGTTTTTACATATAGTTCTGAAATAAAATCATTCTGAATATAATAGTGTATATTTTACTTTTTTAAATAAAAGTTATTGTTCAGTTCATTCTGCGATTTCGTTAATATACAATAAATTTCGGAGTAAAAAATAAGTTTCTTTTATTTTTGTGTTTATTACTAAAAAATTTTTTTTAATAACTTAATGAATCTTAATTTAATTATAAATTGCATGATATGTTTGTTAAAAAATATTATAAATTTTTCATTTAAGATATTCATTTTTATTATAAAAGTTTTTTTTCTAAAAGTTTTTAAAATTAAAGAAATATTTAGTGTTTTTCATAAAATAGCTTTTTGAATATATTACAATAAAATTAACCATATTACAATATGTTCATTATATTTTGATTTATCTAATTCTTAAAAAAAAATTCGTATTAACAGTTTATTTTTTACAGCTACTTGTTTGTTGCTCATGATTAATTGCAATGGTAATAGATGTGGATGTCGAAAACATGTATTAAAATGCTCTAAATTATGTTCTGGTTGTCACGGGGAAACTTGTGATAACCAGAAGACTCTTTTAGTACAAAATTTTCTGTTTGATGGAGATAGTTGCAGCAGCAGTGAAAATATGTCAAACTTACCGTTTGAAATTGACAATAGTTCCAATGATGAATGTTGTGATGATTCGAGAAATGTTTTCATAGATGAAGATTGTGATGAGCCATTAAACAAGCAAATAAAATTATCATAAATATTTAATAAATTTTATTAAAATAAACTTTGTATGTTATTTGCGAAAATACGAAATAAATGTAATATTTTTTCGAATATGTGTTTATGTGTGCGAAAAAAAAATTGTGAATTTTTTTTTTAAATGAAATAAATTCATAAAATTATATAAATAAACATTTATTTAAAATATAATATGTAAAAAATAATAAAAAAATTTTCTTTATTATTTATAATTAATTAATTTGTTTATTGCATAAAACAAAAATGACGGTTCTTAATGTTATCTCGCACAACCCCAGATCAAAAAAAGAAACGTTAAATTCGTTGAATATTCAAGGTCAGAAGCTCTTTTTTAATAATTTCAGGATTTTTATGATAAGAGCAATGTTAGTATTGATTATTAGCGTGTAAAAAAGATAATAATCTAATTTTTTCATAAAATAAATGAAACTTATTTATTAGATTATAAAAATAAACATTACAAGTATATAAAAAATGAAAAATAAATATGCATATATTTTTTGTTATTGTTTATAACAAATAAATTTATTTATATCATCAAACAAGTATAACGACTGTTAATATTATCTCGCGCTACCCCAGATTAAAAAAAGAAACATCAAAATCGGTTAATATTACACTGAGATATAGAAAATTTTTTCACATAAGACAAATTTGAAGTAATCGAAAAAATTTTTTCTGTACTTGCGAAAGATGACGCGTTCCTCCTCTCTTCAAAAAGAATTGAAACTATACATACTTAAAAACAATCTTTTAAGGTTTTAAAAAACTGATTTTAATATCAGAAATGGTCTTATATCAAAGTTCAAGTATTAAAGGATCTGTCATTAAAATTTCATTCCTTAATCTTTGTAAATAAACAAATGGCGAATTTAAAAAAAAAAAAATTATCTCAGCTCCTAATTATCATAGAATAACGTTTTTTTTTTTAAATAAGCGTTAAAATTTAAGCAACAAGAATAAGAAAGTTGCATTTAATTATTTTTATTTTTTCATACATAAATTTAAAAAACAATTAAGAAAAAAAATTTTTTTATTTCGATCGCCATTTAAACAGCGAAAATAATAAAAATGTCAATCAAACTTTTCATTTTCACTAAATATAAGTGTCTAAGAGCATAAATGACAATGGTCATTTCTTTCTAAAATGACCGCAATAGGGTCCATTTGAAGCCTACATTTTACCTCTTTTTAGTGAACAAATTGAATATCTCATATACAAATTAATATTTTTTGCTGAAAAAATTATGGGGACTTAAGGGTGATAGAAGGCAACTTTTTACAAAGTTACAAGCATGTAGCCCTTTTTTTATGGAATAAAAAATTATTGAAAATTTAACGATTTTTTACTATATTTTTGCGATTATTTAAATAAATTATTAACAAAATTTAATGTAATAGGGCTTAAACTATTCGTCTTGAAGACCCTTATAAGTATTATAAATTTGATATACCCTTTAAAAAAACGAAAAGAGCTAGATCCAAAAAACATCGATTTTTTACAATTTTTTACATAAAAACGTTGTTTAAAAAAATATGTCAGCCCAAATTTTGAGGGTCTTTCTAAATTTTAATTACTTTTGACCTAATGAACCCATTTTTTACTTCAGTTGCCTGTTGCTAATCAACTCAAATTTTAAGGTTTTTCGAGCTAATTCTACTGGACTAACCATAATAAATGACGTCACAAAAGCAAACACTTTCGTGACATCACACAGTTTTAACTGCCTCTATCTCTTTGAGTTTTTATTTTCATAAAAAAAGAAGAAATACATGTTCTTTATTTTTTCTTTTTCTAAATGACGGATATAATGGATTAAAAAAATTTTCATGCAACATCCCAATTATATGAGAGTTTAATCGATAGTTAAAGTTTTAGTTATTTATTAAATATCTTTTAATTGATAATTGGTTTTAATTATTTAAACTTTGATTAAATTCTTGACACCTACGTATCATCTACAAGAAGTGACTTATATTTTTTGACCGGCCTTTATAACACTAGATGCACTTTGTTGTAGATGATATTTCGTTAACCTAGTTGTCATCCTATGACTTGGACATCGTCAACGAGGATTCACTGATGTTTTTTGATTCTCTACTATAACACCAGATACACTTATGATGTATGATGTTCAACTGAAGGTTATCGTGAGACCTAAAAATTGTATACATAAAGTGACTCGTATTTTTCAATTTCTGATTGACAAAATTGTACATATACAAAAATTTAAAGCAGATTAATAATTATTCAAATAAAAAAAGTAATAAAAATGATTAAAAAAACAGATTTGGGTACACGTAATTACAATTGTAAACAAAGTTTGCCATAAAAAAGAAATACAGATGGATATTATATAGGTATTAGGGCCTTTGCAGGCTAAAAGAATAACGCATACGAATAGGAATAGGAGGGAATAAGGGTAGTTATGTTCCGCTTATTCCTCTTATGCCTGTTATGTCCATGGACATAAGAGGAATAAATGGGCATAAGAAGAATAAGTAGAGCATGAGTAAGTGCCCTTGTAGCCACCTCATTCCCTCCTATTCCTTTTTCCTCACGTCATTCTTTTAGCCTGCAAAAGTCCTTAGTGTCTTTCCTTTTCCTCCATTGCTTATATAGTAATTTAAGAGAAAAGGAGAGAGAGAGAGAAAGAGAACTAAGAATATATATATATATATATATATATAATATGAGCTCGTGCACACATATTCCTTACTCTCTTTTTCTTTCTTTCTTCAATCTTTCTCCGTTTAAAAATGTGCGTATATATACACGTTATCTAAAGTAGTAATGCGTGCTGCTAATAACTAATATGATACGCATAGCATCCATACACGTAAGCTGGCAGTTATAAGAGAGCGTAGTTTTTATGGTGTCGGTTTTTACTAAGTAAATCCTGCCGCTTCATCCTCGCATAAGAAGCATAGCTTTAGAAACTTTAAATTCAGTTTCTAGAATCAATTAAAAAGTTTAAAATAAATTGCTCTAAAATTTTAGAAATTCATAACCCTAAAAAGATTTGATTCTAAATTTTAAAATAGCAAGTAAAATACTTTTAGAATTCGTATTAAAAACGTAAGGTGTTCTAATAGATAATAGTGAACAGAGCAGAGAGTAGCTGTAGTTGATAAGACTTATTAGATACTACATCAAGAGGCGCGGTAGCGCCTCGACGGTGAGTTAAGGTACGATTACGAAAACGTCAAGACGCTCCTCTTATATTTAGTTTACAGCGCAGTAAAACATCGTTAGAGACTTAGGTGAACTCATCATTATCTCTTTCTCAAGTAAAGAATGAGAGAATACAATTGAATTATGTTACTCATTTGAAAGTATACTTGTTGTATATTTAATAAATTTTGCATTGTTGATGTATAACTGTGTAATAGCTACAGTTTAGCGTTAGAATTGTTCACAAAAACGATATTACAAATTTGAAATATGATTTAATTAATTTAAAATTTGAGAGAGTGACTTTTGGGGTAGCGAATATTTAAACATTATTATATTTAAAAAAATTATTGATTCATTTTTTTTATAAATATTGAGACATACCTTCAATATTTACAAATTATTATATATTTACTGACATATACAATATCAAAGCACAAAATATTGAAATAACCAAGTATAGATTGATAAATAAATGAAATTGCATATTTTAAATTAAAAGAGTGCTTTTTTGATGACTAATATTTAAATATTTTAAGCTAAATCATTAATACTATGGCGATTACTCAGCCAACTATGAAAACATAGCTAATCAAGTGTAAAATTTAATCTTGGCTCATCGTTAAAAATTTCCAAAAATGTCTAATGAAAATTATAAAGTACAATGGTTATGAATAATAAAAAGAATATGCAAAAAGTTGATAACAGGAAAAAGCGATAATTAGCAATTACATGTGTGAAAATTAATTTCCATTTCTTTCAACTTAATGTTTTATTTTTTCTTAGCATTTTTTATATTTTATTTCCATTTATTCATGCAACAGAAATCTTATGCAATTATTATAAATAAAATATTTTTTCAAACTAAATCATCGTATATTATTTCAATTAATTAATTAATTAATCATATTAAATGGAAATAATTGCTAGAAATATATTTTATAGAAACGGAAGCGTGCAAATTTGTCCAAATTTAAAGAACAAGCCAAAAAAAATAAATAGAAACAAATAGTAGATTTTCTTACAAGGAGATAAAATGAAACTTCTGCACGTACGTGCGGGCGTTTCATTTAATCTCCGTGTAAGAAATAATGCTTTTCTCTATCCTTAGGCGAAACCACGTTACATAAATTAACGATTATTTGCTTTTTTTGTTTTAGCGCATGTATGTGTTGTTCATTGCTGTCGCCTAGCATTTGTCACGCAAGTGTAACGAGCGTGAACTGGCTGGGGGTGGCAGCAATAAAAAAACACATGCACAAGCCTAAATCACGAGAGAAAGAAAGACACATGAAAAACACGCGCACAAGAATCCTCTTTTATGAACCAGAAAGAGAGAGAGAGAGAGAGAAACACATAAAAACACACGCACAAGCCTCTTTTATTTTTTTATATGAGTTAAAATAAGAAAAAAGAGTGTGTACACTTTTTATAACACTACACTATTTATAATATAAGATTTTAAAGTTTAGAATCATATTTTATTAGAATACAATTTTTTTTAATTTATAAACGCAACGTACATATCTTATCGTCTGTCTTTTTTTTATGAGAGAGACAAAGACAAAATACATTCATAAACACGAGCCTACGGCTTTGAGCAACAGTTTTGGTTAGGTCAAGTCTATGTTTCTCCTCGAGAGATATTTTAACGTGAAGCACAGAAGGCGCCGACAGGTAGGTTCAACGGTAGCTGAAAGTGCTACTTTTTCTAGTGTAAAGGCTCGGCGGAACCGCGTGGTTTCGCCTAAGGGATGGAGAAAATATCTTTTTTAGTTATTTTCGATCGGTAAAGTTAGTCGAAAGCTGATTCTTAAGTAAAAAGAGACGCCATGAAATACAATGCGAGTTAAATGAAGTGACAAAAAAAGAACTACTGACCTCGGACAAAATGCATTTGGTCTCATGGCTCCACTAAATTTATCAAATATGATAATGTTATAGTATTAGTCCGGGAGCCTGCAACCGATTTTGGTGACCAATTTCCTCTCGACTGAAAACTTGTAAACAAGTTAAGAAAATTGTACCCTGTAACTTAGTGAACGTCAGCTAGCGCACCATGGGTGGATTGGACTACGACAGCCTCCCAAACACGTAAAAAAAAACCATTTGGTCATTTCTTCCCGATTGAAATTTAGTCAGATAACAGTTAAAACTGTACTTTGATAGAATATAAACTTCAGCTGGGTGTAACATGGTGGATTATACATCATCTGGGCATATAAACATGTAAAATAAAATTTATTTTCAATAATTTCCTCTCACTTGAAAATTTATCAGATGATAGTTTACATGATTCTTTAAATAAATAAAAACGTCAGCTGACTGTATGACGGGGAATAGATCGTCAGCTGAGGCAGTGAAAGGTGTATCGTAGGAGCCAGACGTAAGCGTCGATCGGCTATTTAAATACACTAATTGACAAGTTTTCTACCAGCATATTATTAGCTGATAGTTTTTACTACTTTATCTATTGCGTTAATAATCATCTGACGAATTTTCAATCGAGATAAAATAACCCAATTATCCAAATTATCGAAAGAAAATTTTTTCCAATTCAGGAATGTTTGCTCTAAATGTAATTACTCATGAAATGTCAATGAAATACTCTTTTTCAAAATTTCGTTTTAAAAATAATTGTTTAATTATATAATTAATTTAAGAAGCGAAGAATTATTGTCTTATATTGCTATTCTATTAAAAAAATTTGAATGTATAACTGATGAGTAAGCACAAAAGTTGTAAAATAAGAAATATTAAATTTATTAAAATTGGTAAAAATATTGCTATAAAAATGTTTATAATGAAAATTTTAATCTTTCTTAATGAATTTATAAAAAAAACCTAATTTTTTTATGATAGCAAATTAAAAATGCTTATTATTAAAAAATGTTAAAAAATAAATGATATTTAAAAATCGATGTATAAAAAAGATAAAAATGACTTTATATAGAAACTTCAAAATTCTAAATATAAAATCATTCCATTTTTCGAACGCATTTTTATAGTTTTAAATTAAATAAATGAGTAAATAAAATAATTTAAATTTGGTTTACGAATGTTTGCAATAAGGTTAAATTATCATATTTGAAAAAGTGTTTATAAAATCTTTGAAAATTATTTTTATCAAAATTGTGGTTTTAAGAATAACTCTTCATTTTATTTTTATATGAACGTAAGAAGGATTAAAAAACTATATTTAAACCATTGTTTTTAAAACAAACATTAAAATCGAAGAGTATTCATAAAGTTAACGGTGAGACTTGCGAAATAGTTATTTTATATTTTGTCATTTGAAAAATTTCTTTGGCTTTCGTAGTTTTCTTATTAGAAAATAAAAAAAAATGTAGTGAAGAATAATTTTTAAAACAATATTTTTAATGAAAGTTTTATGTAAAGATAAGATTGTTTTTAATTACATTTGAAAAATTTATAAACTTAATAACGGTAAGTATGCCAGTAAAATATTTATAAAACAATAATACTGTCGAAAATATAATAAGGTTATTGAATTCCATATGAAAAATTTATTAAACGTTTAAAGGTAGCTTCTTTTAACAAAATAATAAAAAGCAAGAGAATGAAATTAAATAATTATAAAGTTGTTTGAAATATAAATATTGAAATAATTGTATGGTAGACCATTGATTAAATAAACATAATAATTAACGAAGCATTGAAAGAACACATACCGATGCCACCTAACACAGTGCGCAACACGTTTACATGGCAGTGTCTAAGAGCCTGCATACTTTTTTCTGTGTGTGTGGCGATTCCTTAGCCAAAATCTTTGTAAATTTATAGTTTATCACCTATTTTTTTATTATTATCAATTTTTGTATAAAAAAATTTGTAAGTATTACAATAGTAGTGATATATCAGTTACAATGAATATGACTACAAATTTGCAATATTGCTTTCTAATAGTGAAAGCATTGTATCAGTAAAAAAATTAGTGTGTGTGTGTATTTTTTTGTGTGCTTTAAGTAAGCCAACTGTATCTCGAAAACTACTCGAACCACTTAAACTCAAGGAGCTCTATGAGGAAACGTTGCGCTAAAGCACTTGACAGCGTTTTTTTTAGATTACTATAAATTTTTTTATAATCATCACACATCTAGAAGTTACACGTGTTTGAATTTCTCCGCTGAAGTATGCATGAATGATATATTATTAATAATTTTCGCACTATTATCAAATTTACCATGGAAGAAACGTTTTAATGTTTAGTAAGTGTCAATTTCGCCACCAAAAATAATATAAATTTATAATTTATTAACATTTGAATAAAAGTCAATATTTGCATGAATAAAATATTTTTTTATAGTAAGTATGGTGGTTACTCAGCCAAAATATTTCTAGCTTAATATCAATCAAAATTTTTATCATTATTAATTTTTTATACAAACAAAACGTTTAAATATTACATGTGTGACGATTTGTGTATTCATACTTTCATAAATTATCTAATTTTAACATTATTATCAATTTCACATTAAAGAGACGTGTTACTATTGCATGCTTGGCGATTTATCAGTCAAAATCTATATAAATTTATGATTCATTCCACATTTATGATATTCTCAATTTTTTCACCAACAAAATTTATATGTATAGCGATTTTAGCAAATTAAATTATAATTTTGTCTTTTTTTCTATTATAAATAATTTTTGATAAAAAACAAAGTGTTCAATAGTTGCAAGTACAATAATTCCTCTGACAAAATTTTACTTCATGGCTAACCGATATTTTTTACATAACTTTTAAAAAAAGTAAAATAAATTTTTAAATATTACATGTATCAGGATTCCTTCGCTTAAACATTCATAAGTTACCATAATATTCACATTATTATTAATACTGATTTCAAATGCATGTAACTCGTTTTATCAAGGCTCTTCTTGTTTCATCAATAAAATAACATGTTAGCTGTAGCACTGATATAAGAATGTTTTTGTATTTCCATTAAAACACAGCTAGATTTGATTTTATTTTTTGGAACAATACACATGCTATTATTTATTCTAACAATTTTACAAAGTGCCTTGAAGTTTTTGGTTATATTATGTTTACATGTGTCGATACTATAACATAATGTCCACTCTGTTTTAGTTTGAAAATCTACAATAAATGTTAATATCTGGATATACATTCCATTTTCTAACTTGGCTAGTGAGTTATCATATCTTTTGTTAACTTTTAATGCTGAGGAAAATAATGTACGATTCTTATTTGCTCTGGCAAAAACAAATGCAAGACTAGATAATTTCATATTGAGTGAAAAGTCATTATCTACTACTAAGTTTCTCCCTACTGAAAAAAGACAGATGAGATCTCACATGATTTTTCATCTGAGATCCGGTGCCAGAATCGATGCTGATTTCTTATCTGATTTTTCATTTGATTTCTTATCTGTCGATTCATCGAAAAAAAATTAAGTTCCCATGAGTCAATATATTCCAAGTATCAATTTTAAAAAAAGTTGATTCAGAAATACGTATTTTTTCATTTTTGACAATTATATATTAATTAATATATTTTTTAAGGTCATGAAATTTCTTTCTTTTCCATGTTTTCCAGAGTGAAAATTTTTCAACGTGTAATAAAAAAGAATTAATTCTGGACAATGTATTTTTTCATTTTCCAACATGTAAAAATCATTTCGTTTGGCTGATTAGCGTTTGAATTTTTCTCGAAATTTGCATGAATTTTTTAATTGTCTATTGACTTAAATTATAATTATTTCATACATATGTTCTATAAATCGTTTGTTATAGAAAACAATCAATTTTTAAAACACCTTAAGAAGCTTTTATTATAAAATTAATTTTTTCCTCTACAAACTTTATTTTATTTTACAATCTTACTTTACAAATTTTTATTTTTAATAGTGTAACACATTAACAGAACAATATTTTGACACTTAAGTGTTTCGGTTTCAGTGGTTGTTTAAGTAAAAGTAATTACTAAACATCGAGCAAGAGTCCATGACTTCGAAGCCACTTTGAATATGCTGAAAATTACAAATCAAATGATATTAGCCTAATTTTTTTAGGTCAAGAAATTAGTTTTATTATTTGAAGAAATATCAACTAAATACATGACTAGGTATGACTAAAATTTAAAATTTACTAGAATATATCGATAATTAGGTCAAAAAGAACGGGTTATTTCGTTTAGTCGAAAAAAGGTTAATTTTATTTAGCAATTTTGTAGTGGTATACCCTTGGCTATATTATAAGGCTATGTAGCCTTGGAAATATGGCTTCTTATCTAAATTAAATGCAATGCATTCTACATATCTGAGGTTTTCTAACGAAATAATGAATAGGATATTTCTTTAATTTATATAAGAAGCAATATTGTCAAGTTTACAACTATAAAATTGTTTAAGAAAATGTTTTCCAAAATAGTCTTTTTTCAAGAAAAAAATGGAATATCTTATTTATTCAACTGAAATATATTAATTCCTTTCCTTAATTACAAACGAAATAACCCGTTATTCGTCTAAACCGTCGATATTCAAAGTGATAGTTACTCTATCGGTGTAACCAAACTTTTACATTGTTAAAAATAAGAAGTTTTCCGTCTTCTTATAAACATAAAAAAAACCACTTCTTTCAACATTTCGATGATCTATACCATTTTCTTTAGGAGCACTGGAAAAATTTTGATTTAATAAATAACAAAAATACATTACAATACAAAAGTCGACTATAAGACATTTTTTTTCTAAATTATTTTTCCCAAAAAAAAATTTTGTTCTATAGTAGACTTCTATATTGTAATGTATTTATATTTATAAAATGAAAATTTTTATATGCTTCTGGAAAGAAGAGCATAGACTACTGAAACATTACAGGTTGTGGTTTTTTTCATTTTTATAAGAAAAATAAAGTCTCTCTTTCTTTTTAATTTTTTAATAACAAAGTGAAAGCTTGGTTAGCCTGATGGAGTTTTCAACACTCAAAATTCTAGATTTAAAATAAAAAAATTGATGTACAATTGCAATCAATTAAAAATTAAACGAATGTCTGATACAATATTTTTTTTATATATCCATCAATTTTATTTAATTTTTTTTAAATTTTTGATATAAAAATATTTCGAATACTTATGAAATAAATTTGTAAAATAAGTTCAAGTAATTATTTTTTAATTATATTGTCATTAAAAATTTTTCAATACTTTTAACACATTGTAAATTTCTACTTTTAATGTATACGATTACCTTTTACAATAAGAAGATCAATCTCAGTATCGAACCATCATATGACCTCCTTCTCAATAATTACTCGTCCTCCAATTTTTAAAAGGTATTTGAAGAAAAAATCGTTTGTGTGAGCTCTAAACAAATAATAAATATATCACAAAGTTTTTGTTCGAAAATTCGGATCAGATTTCGAATTTGGGATATTTTTTAATTATATTTTCAAAATATAACACTGATTTTATACTTATCTGACTACAATTTAATGATTCATTCAACGGTATCTGCTAGTTTCTTTTATTATTATTAAGAGCAGGTCGTATATCTCTGTCCTTTTCTAATCAAAGAATTAATTTTTTTGCAAAAATTAATAATTGTAGCAAAAAATAAGGAGATAGTCCCATCTCGTATTATAAAAAGCAAGATTTTCTTTGATGAGGAAAAATTATTTTTATCGATTCGTTTTGAAGAAAACCTTGAAAAACTTAAAAAATAGAGGTTAGGATGGACAATTCAGTTTTTCAAGGTTTTCTTAAAAACGAAGCGATAAAAATAATTTTTCCTCATAAAAGAATCTTGTTTTTTATTATACGAAATGGGGCTTTCTTCTTATTTTTTGCTACAATTATTAATTTTTGTGAAAAAATCAATTCTTTGATTAGAAAAGGACAGATATACTCGACCTCCTCTTTTATGAATCGAAAAATTTGCACTCTGAATGGTAAATATTAGCTAGATGATAAGAAAAAATTTTGACTGATTTGAAAGTAGGCTCCATTATTTCTCAAATTCAGACTAAACGCATTTCAAATACTTTCCTTAAAAATGTAAATAAACTAATTGAAAATAAAACCTATATTCAAATGTTCAAGTCAGTTTGGTTATTCATCCAAATAGTTGAATTAAAAAAGACTAATGAACTAATAACATTACAACTGATAGTGTTAAATAACCCGCGTCAAAAATAATTCGTATGCTCAAGATATTGGTGAAACAATATCCGATATTTCACATTTATTTATAAATCTATTGGCAAAATTTTTCCAATATTTTGCCAACATTTATTATTTATCAATCCCTAGGGCCAAAACCCACATTATTTCCACACAGTAAAAAATTTTTTATAATTTGTCAAATTGTTTTTTGTACAAAAATTTTTGTGTTAAAATTTTACAAATATGTTTGTAAAATCAACATAAAAATTTGTGTAATTTAAAAATTCCTGTGTACTTTTAAAATGAACACAAAAATTTTTGTAGAGTTAACACACGGAGTTTCTTATTTTTACAAATATGTGTGTATTTAGTTATTCAAATAATCTCATACTTTTAATAATTATATATAAGCATTATTATTATTATATGCAATAAAAATGCCATAAATGTAGGGTAAATTTTAGTTTGTAAATATTAATTTCTGCTAACCAGGAGAGCATTAGACCTCCGGATCACGGATTTTGCTCTAACTTTGAGATAAGTTCTCAGATAAGAAAGTATGGAAAAAACCGGGGTTGTAGACCCCAACGCTCAATATTTCTCAAGTTGCAGGCAATTTAAGATAATCACTACAAAAGTTACTAGATTTTCAAGCGCTTATGGTTCTTTAACATTAATAACTAGAAGTTTGAACCTGTTTTTAAATGAAAGCTGAACTCCAATCCTTTCGAAGCAGCACCTATAGCATGTCTAAATATAATATTTTCCCAAAGTCACAACGTTATAAAAATTTGACCTGAATTTCCTTTTAAAAACATTAATTAATAATAAAAGCTAAAATGTTGTATAAATTTAATAACACTGTGTCATAAGCTATAAGAAAAAAAATATTTTCACATGTTATGAATGCTATTTCAAAAAGATTTAAGCTCAGCTTTCATTTAAAACTAAGCTGAGTTTTAAGCTTCTAACTGTTGATGCTAAAAAATTATAAACGTTTGAAAATCTAGTAAGTTTTTTAGTGATTTTCTTTAATTGCCTACAACTAGGGAAATATTGAGCGTTAGGATCTACAACTCCGGTTTTTCCCATATTTTGACATATGAAAACTTATCTACAAGTAAGAGCAAAATCCATGATCCAGAGATCTGATACCAAAGAAGATAGACGCTTGTGGAAGGATTCTTCTGGGTTACATTTTTCGTCCGAAAGTTTGGATAACACTTTAAAATTGTTCGTTTATATAAAAAATGTGCTATATATATAATATAAATAGATATAAAAATATATGGGATTCGGTGGCGCCCCAAATAGCTGGGTAACGGAACTAACTCATTTTTGGACGAAATTTTCCATTTAAAAGTACGCTTCTATAAGCGTCTATATTCGTTGCTGATACTCTCCTAGTAAGTCCAAAAATTTGTATACTTTTTTTTTCTTCTTTAACGTCGCTATATTTATGGTATTTGTGATGCTAATCAGCGGCGGAGCTCGTAAGTGTGTTTGTGAACAAAGCACATGTAACGTACAGTGGTGCTTCTATAAATCGGCTGCCGAGAGCGCGATCCAAACTCAGAACCCTGAGATTACGAATCCAACGCTCTACCGACTAAGCCACTAACTGGCTCTTATTCTATACTTATATGATATATTCATATTAAAAAATGATCAGCTATTTTCGTAATAATTTTTTTACGTTCGCCTTTAAACGACAATGTAATATTGTCAAATGAGTTCAGTTTGCTTATGATTTTATTGATCCACTCCAACATCCCTCATTTTATCCTTTTTCTTATATTTCTTTATCTCTTTCTTTTTTTAAATATATATTATATTAACAGAAAGAAACACGAAAAAGTCATTATTTAATATCGAATCATCATTTCAATAATTATATTTTAACACAAATAAATTTGTGAAATTTACAAATTTTATCATTTAAAATTTTGTATTATTCATGAATTTTTATGTTAAAATTTTAACTTCGAAAATCACACAAAAAAAATTTGTAAATTTTAACACAAAAAAATTTGTGTTTTATCTGTAACACTTATGTGTGTTAAAATTACAAATTTTTTTCCACTGTTCACATATTGGAAATATATTGGATATTGCTGATATATTGGATATTGCTATATCAATATGAATAATGATAAATAATTTCAAATAAAAAATCAAAGTTTTACCACATTTAATTGAAAACTTTTTAACTTTTTTTCATATCATATGTATAATGTATTCAATATAGGTGATATTAAAATCTTTAGTACAATATATAAAAATAAAATATTGGTAAATTAAATTCAGAAATCTTTTGCAGAACAAAAAATATATTTAATAAAATAATTTTTTAAGTCAAATTTTACAAATATAAATATAACAAAAAGTCTATTATACTAATTGTATAATGTGTAATGTAATCTCTCAAAAAAGTACCATCTACAGCTTATCTATGTACAGTCCCTGGCGTTGCAGATCGGCACGCGGATGCGCGTATACAGTACTTTTTTGAACGATTAATGGGTAATGTAATCATTATAAATACTGTCGTTAAATAGTGCAATCTTTAAGTTTATATTTTAACAAACAATTTTAGCTATTGTGAGTTAAAATTAAAGCAGTAGAAGTTGAGCTATAGGCTGTCAAAGTTTTGAAAAATCGCGTTTTTTCAAACTTTGTGATTTTTTTTGTCGATTCCGTGCGTTTGAGCAATATGATCACAAGAAGCTTTTTTGCTCAAAATAACCTAAAAATATTATGAAAAAATTTTTTTTCTGGGAAAAACTTATTTTTATAATTTGTTAATAAAAATTGTTAATAATTATTAAATGCGCCATTTCAGACTTTCTACCCAAAAAATTCGGAATCAGCAAGTCTTTTAAGGAAAAAATAATTTAGAAAAAAAAAATTGTCTTATAGTCGACTTTTGTATTGTAATGTATTTTTGTTATTTATTAAATCAAAATTTTTCCAGTGCTCCTAAAGAAAATGGTATGGATCATCGAAATATTGAAAGTAGTGGTTCTTTTTATATTTATAAGAAGACAGAAAACTTCTTATTTTTTAATTTTATTATTAACAATGTAAAAGTTTGGTTACACCGATAGAGTAACTATCACTTTGAATATCGACGGTTTAGACGAATAACGGGTTATTTCATTTGTAATTAAGGAAAGGAATAAATATATTTTAGTTGAATAAATAAGATGTTCCATTTTTACTTGAAAAAAGACTATTTCGGAGAACATTTTCTTAAACAATTTTATAGTTGTAAACTTGACAATATTGCTTCTTATATAAATTAAAGAAATAAATTCCTATTCACTATTTCGTTAGGAAACCTCAGATATGCAGAATGCATAGCATTTAATTCAGATAAGAAGCCATATTTCCATATTTCCTTATAATATAGCCAAGGGTATACCACTACAAAATTGCTAAATAAAATTAACCTTTTTTTGACTAAACGAAATAACCCGTTCTTTTTGACCTAATTATCGATATATTCTAGTCAATTTTAAATTTTTAGTCATACCTAGTCATGTATTTAGTTTATATTTCTTCAAATAATAAAACTAATTTCTTGACCTAAAAAAATTAGGCTAATAATACACTATTAAAAATAAAAATTTGTAAAGTAAGATTGTAAAATAAAATACAGTTTGTAGAGGAATTAATTTTATAATAAAAGCTTCTTAAGGTGTTTTAAAAATTGATTGTATTTTATAACAAATGATGTATAGAACATATGTATGAAATAATTATAATTTAAGTCAATAGACAATTAAAAAATTGATGCAAAGTTTTGCCAAAGTTTTTTCGAGAAAAATTCAAACGCTTGCCAAACTTCAGCCAAACGAAATGATTTTTACATATTGGAGAATGAAAAAATACATTTTCCAAAATCAATTTTTTTTTTTATTACACGATGAAAAATTTTCACTCTGGAAAACATGAAAAAGAAAAAAATTTTATGACAGTAAAAAAATATCATAATTAATATATAATTGTCAAAAATGAAAAAATACATATTTCTGAATCAACTTTTTTTAAAATTGAAACTTGGAATATTTTTATTCATGGGAACTTAGTTTTTTTTCGATAAATCGACAAATGAGAAATCAGATGAAAAATCCGATATGAAATCAGATATGAAATCAGCTGCGATTTTGGCATGGGATCTCAGATGAGTAATCATGTGAGATCTCATCTGACTTTTTTTACTAAGGAGAAACTTAATAAATTATTACTTAGCACTTAATATGAAATCATATAATCTCATATTTGTTTTCACCAGAGCAAATGAGAATAGTACCTTATTTTTCTTAGCATTAAATGTTAACAAAACAGCTGGTAACTCAATAGCCCAGTTAGAAAATGGAATGTATATTTAGATATCAAAATATATTGTAGATTTTTAAACTGAAACAGAGTGGACATTATGTTATAGTATCGACGCATGTAAACATAATATAACCAAAAACTTCAAGGCACTTTGTAAAATTGTTTAAATAAGTAATAGCATGCAATAAAATAGAGCTGTGTTTTGATGAAAATACAAAAAAATTCTTATATCTGTGCTACAGCTAACATGCTATTTTATTAATGAAACAAAAAGTCTTAATAAAACGAGTTACATGCATTTAAAATCAGTATTAATAATAATGTGAATATTATGGTAATTTATGAATGTTTAGGCAAAGGAATCCCAATACATGTAATATTTAGAAATTTATTTCATTTTTTAAAAAATTTATGTAAAAAATATCGGTTACCCATGAAGTAAAATTTTGGCAGAGGAATTATTGTACTTGCAACTATTGAACACTTTGTTTTTTATCAAAAATTATTTATAATAGAAAAAAAGACAAAATTATAATTTAATTTGCTAAAATCGCTATACATATAAATTTTGTTGGTGAAAAAATTGAGAATATCATAAATGTGGAATGAATCATAAATTTATATAGATTTTGGCTTATGTAAATTGCCGTGCATGCAATATTAACACGTCTCTTTAATGTGAAATTGATAATAATGTTAAAATTATAGATAATTTATGAAAGTATGTATACACAAATCGTCACACATGTAGTATTTAAACGTTTTGTTTGTATAAAAAATTAAAAATGACAATTTTAATAAATATTAAGCTAGAAATATTTTGGCTGCGTAATCACCATACTTATTATAAAATAGTACATTATTAACCTGGGACGGAAAGGCTGGATTTACGTAACGAGTTTCGTAAAACAGTCTTTACACCAGAAAGATTCCAATGTAAGCTTCTAGCAAGCTTCCCGGAAGCTTAATGAAAGTTTCGAGAAGCTTCCATTGGAATCTTTTATGTAAGCTTTACGAAAGGTTCAGGGAAGTAATGTTTCATGAGGGCTAAATGGAACATTACGAAATAGCTTCCAGTAAGCTTCCGAAAAGATTACATTCAATATTACAGAAACGTTATTTGGAAGATTACATTATATCTTGCAGGAAGCTTCCAGTAGCATTTTGTGGAAGATTCTATTCAAACTTCCTGCAGCCTTTCACAGAATATTACAGGAAGGATATATTAATGTTCACGAAAAGTTATTGCGAAGTTTCAGAAAAAAAATACATTAGTTTGTAATAAATATCATGAAAATTATACAGTTGAATCTTTAAATAAATCTATTTCTTTGTTTATAAGAATTTTGTATTCCTGGTACAAAATCGAATAATTTTAATATATATCATTGGACTCCAACATTTTAAATAACTGATAAATGAATTTATTTAAAAATTTAATAGAATAATCTTCATAGTACATACTATAAGCTAATGCATTTTTTTTTCTAAAATTTCACAATAAAATGAAAATTCAGGCAATATTTATGAGTACAGGTGTAGTGTCTGCCTTACATTAATTTAATTTTATAGATTAAAAATATTGTCTTTTTTTCTATTAAATTAATGTCTCATGTTCTTTTTAATTTACGAAATTTATGGCAGATTATTTAAATATGGAGTAAAATATTACATTTTAAATGATTAAAAATTTTTTATAATTGTGTATAACTTTCGATGAAGAATTTTTTTTATTATTGATTTTAATTAATAAAAAAGAACACAAAAAATATGCTTTTTTTAAAGAGAAAGTCGTTAATTTAATAAAATTTTATAAATTAAATAAATTAATTACAAAGTCTAAATATCTTTACAATGTTTTGAATATATGAATTTTATCAAATAAAAGATTTTTCCTCAAAAAAGCATAATATTTTGTGTTCTTTTACTAACTAAAAATTAATAGTAATAAAAAATTTTTCCCAAAGTTACATAATTATAAAAATTAATTCATTCAATTTGTAATCTGCTTTTTCCGTATTTATATAATAATCCCCCATTAATTTTATAAATTAAAAATATAGTCTTTTTTGTAAAATTAATGTATAAAGATATTCTTTTTAATATTAAAAATTAATATCGGATTATTATATGAATACGAATAAAACAGATTACAAATTAAATGATTAAAAGTTTCTATAATTGTATAACTTTAGAGAGCGCTGTGGTGTAATGGATAGAGCTCTTGCCTTCAACGCGGAGGGCATGGGTTCAAATCCTGGCCAGGTACCTCTAACTTTTTTTTCGAAAGAAAATAAGTGTATGTGCCATTTATATCGCGACTCTTTAAAAAATCCGACCTCATTGGGTATCGATTGATTGTTGGTTACAAAAGTGGCTGACCATCCATCGGTAGTCAAAGTTTTCGGTATGGTGGGTCTGACAGTCCTAGCCTGATGTAATGTGTTAAACAGATGCCGGGCGGGGGACTCCCTCGACTTCACCATATAAAAAAGGTTAATCATATAGAGGACAATATCCTTTATATATTAATCTTTTTTTTTTAAAAGAAAAAAAAAAAAATATTTGTATAACTTTAGATGAAAAATTTCTTTTAATATTAATTTAAGTTAGTAAATAAGCACAGAAAACATTTTGTTGCTTTTTTAAAGAAAAGTCTTTAATTGAATAAAGTTTTAAGAAAGAGTATTGTATTATTTATTTAAGTTTTTTAAATAAATTTATTTCAAAATCTATATAAAATGAATTTTTCGACTTCACATAGCATGAAAATGTTTGTGTGTAAATAATACGTAGGTACATGTACATATACATTTATCTGTATACATAAAAAATATTTAAATTAAAAAAATATTGAAATATATGCATGTGTAACACAATTTATAAAAAAAAAAATTATGTTTAGTCGGAAATTGAACTACCGACAGATATCATACAAGTCCGTCACCTTCGATTCGCAGTTACGCCTACGGGGGGGGGGGGATACGCGTTGAATGGGCGTTTTGTCCCTAAGTGGTGAGATGATACCACACTTACTATATAAGTCGAACGTTGGCGGTTTTGAGTATGTACCCACAGCACGTGCCCTAAAAATATAAATGCGTCTTTATAATTATACGTAAATCCTAATATATGTGAATATGTATTGACGTATAAATATGATATAATAGTATATAAAATAGTGTGTTGTAAATAAATATGTGTTTTGCACAGCAAATATTTGTAAAATATAAAATAAAAAATAGAATGTTGAACAGAATCGTAACACAATACCTTCCGAACGGTGAAAAAGGAAAAAATTAACCAAATGATATTTGAATCGTTGACTTCCCCAAAGCCTCTGGAAACCTTAGTCTGGAATCTTCCTGGAAGCTTTTAGCATTTTGTTATGGAAGCTTCCATGAAGAATTATTAGAACCTTACGGTAATCTTCCTTGAAAGCTTCTTGTAAGATTCAAAAGGCTTTCATACTAGCTTTCATGGAAGCCTACTGATTTCTTCCATGGAAGCTTCCTGGAATCTTCCATTGAATCTTTCTGAAAGAAAAGTGCGCGGGACATTTTACACTTCCAGGAAGTTTTCATGTAAGTTTCTTTCATTATTCCGTGGAAGCTTCAATGAAGTACTTTTGGAACCTTGCGGCAATCTGCCTTGGAAACTTCTTGTAAGATTCAAAAAGACCTTTATGCTAGCCTTCATGGAAGCTTACTGATTTCTTCCACGGAAGTTTACTGAAAGCTTCCGTTGAATCTTTCTGAATGAAAAGTGCGCGGGACATTTGACGCTTTCAGGAAGCTTCCTGGAAGCTTCGGTGCTATGTGGGAAATAATTATTTTTTTCGTATGAGAGCCGAAAATGAGAAAAGTTGCGATTTTGAGGCTAGAATTCGAAAAAAATATTTTAGTTTTTCAAATATTGCCTATTATTAAAATGTTAATAAATTATAAATTTATATTATTTTTAGTTGCGAAATTGCTACTTACGAAGCATTAAAACGGTTTTTTATGATAAATTTGATGCATCACAACTATTGTAATACTTTTATACAAATATTGATAATAATATAAAAATAGACGATGAACTATAAATTTATATAGATTTTAATTAAGGAATCGCCACACATCTAATATTAAAATGTTGGGTTGAACAAATAAATGGTATATAGTTATGCATAGAATCCGCAAAAGTACGGAGTTATACATAGTTTGGCTCAAAAATCACAACAGGTAAGGTATTGAATTATAAAACAGTTATTAACACATTTCAAATAAAAGTATTTAACATACAAGAAAATAAATATTTATATAAAGAGGAATATATCATTAATCTTTTATAAACAATATGCATAGAATGTTAAATTTGGAATATAAAATAATAAAATAATGTATAATCACACTATGTATACTTATATAGGAGTAAGTCTCGGGCTCCCCTCTCCCTCGACAAGCGCCATTTTCCAGAGTCTCCGTACCACTCCTTGGCATTTTCGTTGTATCAATACATTTTATGGTAACGATGCAGCGAATTCAGCAAATGGGAAGCTCTGGCCCTAAGAGGAATACCTCACAAAAACATGGGAGTGTTTGATGAGTAACCCTCTAGTAACCTTGACAGTGTTCTGTCTAGGGACATAAGATGAGGAGACTTTCTTAAGGGGACGCTGTATCTCTCTATCCTTTTCTAATTGAAAAATGTAAATTTTTGGGAAAACTAGTTATTATTGATAGAAATTAAGGGTTGTCCGCAACTTCTATAGTGAAAAACAATATTTTGTCTGATGAGAGCAAATTAATTTTGTTGCTTTTTTTTCAAGTAAAGTTTGACATACTTACAAAATCCTAAATTAGGCTAGAGAATACGCTATTTAAGTATGTCGAACTTTACTTGAAAAAAAAGCAACAAAATTAATTTGCTCTCATCAGACAAAATATTGTTTTTCGCTATAGAAGTTGCAGACAACCCTTAATTTCTATCAATAATAACTAGTTTTCCCAAAAATTTACATTTTTTAATTAGAAAAGGATAGAGAGATCCAGCGTCCTCTTAAATAAGTTAATTACTATTAATGGGAGATGTATAATAGCATATTAGGAATACATCATATTAGTACCTCTGCCAATTTATAATTTTTCATATTTATCATCTTTATACTTACGTTTAATATCAGTTCTGTATTTTAGATCTTATAATAAAATGTATATATATATATATATATATATATATATATATATATATATATATATATATATATATATCTATATATAGTCGTAAGACAAGATTCAACTGACCCCCCCCTCAGCCCCCTCAAATGTCTGTCGGCATAGTCCCCCTCAAATTACGTTATAATTCCTCTTATAAATGGCTATTCCAAAATTAACGTAGCTTAGGTCCCCCTTAGCCTACCTCGCCCCCTCAATTTGCCCCCCTCAATTTGCCCCCTCAAATTACGTTGTAATTCCTCTTATAAATGGTTATTCCAAAATTAAAGTAACTTAGGCCCCCTTCAGCCTCCCCTCAATTTTTGTAGCCCCCATCAGCCCCCCTCAAATGTCTGTCAGCATAGTCCCCCTCAAATTACGTTGTATTTCCTCTTATAAATGGCTTTTCCAAAATCAACGTAACTTAGGTACCCCCTTAGCCCCCCTCGCCTCCCTCAATTTTTGTAGCCCCCCCTCGATTTGTCCCCTCCCCCTCACTTTTTATAGCCCCCTCCTCATTATGCCCTCCCCCACTATGATATTATGATTAAGTAATTAGTAATAAAAAAATGTTCTTATTATTAATAATATTCTATAATTATAATAACAATTATAAGTAATTGAATATTATTATAATTAGTAATATTTTATTATTATGATTGTAACTGTAACTATTTAATAATATAAAGTTTTTTCGTATTCTAATATTCAATTTCAAAAATGAAAAAAAAAAATTATTATTATTAATATTTTATTAATATAATTGCAAACATAATTAATTAATAATACAAAGCTTCCTCTCTGCATTTTCTTTATTCCGATAAATATATAATATTTTTATTTCTATTCTAATATTTTTATTTCTATTTATTGTATCTTTATTTTTATTATTGAAAAAATTTATTAATTACAATAGTAAACTATGAATTACAAAATGAATTTAGCTTGATATCCATAGGTACTTTATTAACAATTATATTTAAATAAAACATGTTCTTTTTAAAATTAGAAATAAGATATTTACATATTTATCTTAATAAAAGATTTTTGGGCTTGAGACCAGCATAAAAATATATGGCTGCATTAAAAGCTTATAAAAAGCATTGTTTGCTGTTGCTAAAAGAAGCTTACAAATTCATCTTCATTGTCGCTAAAAGAAGCTTACAAATTCATCTTTATTGTCGCTAAAAAAAGCTTACAAATTTATTATTGTCGCTGAAGCGATTGTTTGTTGTCGCTAAAAAAACTTTATACAAACATATAAATTTATTATTTAATGTCGTTAAAAAAAGCTTACAAAGGCTATAGCAGAATAAGCATGGTGAATTTGCCCTCTCCTAAATGGCGTATCTGATATGGGTCACTTAAAAGGTTATCAAAAAATATTAAGAAAGCCAAAATTACAGACCCCTAAACCCCATGTAGGAGTTATAAAGCTAAAAAAACGTGATTTTTCGATTTTATTTTTTTACAGCTGGGCTCTGCATTCCAGAGACTTGTAAAAAATCATGAAAGTAGGTTTTTCCTTTCTAAATAATTACAATTTTTTACGAAACTCATAACCTCAAAATTGGCTCCGAAAAACCTCATTAAAATTTTAAATCAGTGTTTTTACATCCCAGATTTCGAGGCACTAAACTCAATATAGGTTATATTTTTGCCTGCTCTTCACGATGCCGTCATTAGTTTACAAAAAAAAATGGTGGCACACCCAATTTTCGGCCAAGAATCGTTTTGTTTTGGCTTTTTTACGGGGTTTTAAGCATTAATAATGAAATAAATTACTATATTATGGCTCTAAATAACACTTTTTCTATATTTTTCTACTTTCTGTTGAGTTCTGAAATCAGATTAAAGATATTTTCTGCTGAACACGCTATCCTACGCTCAGAAACGGTTTTTTGTGGGGTTATTTAAAGATTTTGTTGTGTGATTTGGCATCTGAGAGATTTGGAAAGACATATTTTGATAATCCATACATGTTCTTTACAACTGTATACTCAGATTTGCAATATTTTAATCCATAAACCATGAAAATTCACCAAAATCTAATTTTTTTGAGGTTATGTAATAATTTCATTTGATTATATTTCATTTAAATAGCTTAAATAACAAATATTAGTATTTTTAATGACTTTCAATTATTTTGTCTTATTAGATTCACGATATTTTAATTTACACGTTCCAGTATTTGCCAAAAACTGATTTTAGTTTAAGTTTATGTACAAATTGTATTGACTTATGTTAGAAGATCGGATAGGCCGTTTTCGTGATGCTAAAAAAAAGCGTTAGTTATGCCCCTTATAAGGCAGGCGGAGCTATAGATTCAAAATGCGCGCTTAAGGAGAACATAGCGCCACCTTCCTCATAGGGGGTATAACTAACCCTTTTTCTGAGCATCACGAAAATGGCCGATCCAACCTACTATAGCTAAAGATAAATTATTCTATATTTTCTGCTTATGTTATATTTTAAGCCATAATTTTAAAATTGATCACTTTTTCATACCAGTGGCATTTGATGTTTCAATGAATTCCACAATCTCCGGACTTGTTTAATAGAGTTGCAAAAAAATAATAAAACCAGCATTGCTTTACTTAGAAAATATTAATTTAATTCTCAATTCAATTAATGAGGTATGAAGAAATGTCGCTGAAATAAGTTGTCGAAAAAGCAAAGTTGATAAAATGATGTCCATATAAAATAGAGTTAAAGCAGTATTGAGAGAAAATAAGTTTCAGCAAAACTAGTTTCTATATGAGTACACAATTCTGTATAATTATTTATTTTTTTTACTTTAGATATTTAAATATATAATATTTCATAATGAATGATTCATATTCTTTATATGTCTTTTCTACCCATGTGTCACCTATTAACACGTCATGTAAGTTTTACCCAGTTTGGATACAGCTGAGATTATGAACGACCTTTCTTTCTTACGCCGTCCTTGAAAATGACGTGACTTCCTTAGGATTGAATTCATAAACATTCTTTGAGTATGAGCTGTTACTTGAATTTTTAATGTTTGGAACTTCACAGATTCCAGATTTCAAAACAAGTATATATACTTGAAAATCGTAACTTTATATACTCAAGTGATGCTTGTGAATTAGGACCTAAGCTAGCTTTGACCCGTACTGTTTGCATTAGTGAGTAACTGTTTTAGGGTCGAATTAATGGACCCAACTCAAATAACACTTGTTAGGGCCTTTGCACGATAAAAGAATAACGCGAGAAAATAGGAATAAGAGGGAATAAGGTGGACATAAGGGTACTTATGCACCAATTATTCCTCTTATGCTTGTTAGGTCCATGGACATAGACAGCTTGCAAAGGCCCTTAGGCTCGAATTTGTAGTCGACACTTAACACTCAGCACTCGGATCTAAACCCTCAGATCTCAAAGTTTTATTGTTCTGTGTTCCCTATAAAGCATGTCTACGTTTATAGGGAACACGGAACAATGGAACTTTGAGATCTGAGGGTTGAGATCCGAGTACTGAGTGTTGAGTGTCGACTATAAATTCGAGCCTTACTCATACCTCATTCTGTCTTTATCTGTCTCATGATAAGAAAAAAATACAGATATAACCATTACTTAAATGTTTTTAAATTCGAATCTTAAAACAGAAAACATGTAAGGCTGATTCCATTTCAAATCGAACAGTCAGTATACACTCAAGTCATCAATTACTGCGCTAATGGAGTATGTTATTCTACCCTAAAAATAAGGGTATACGTATTTTTTTATTTTGCTGAAATATCAAAATTGCATCAGATATGCACTTTTGAAAATTGCATACAAAAACTAAATGTTAAAACTGAAAATGTTGAGAATAACTTTAGAGGGCTATCGTTTTACCAATTTTTAATGAATTTTGGTAAACCTTATTTTGTTTTATTATGTTTTAAGCCCTCTTTAATTCAGTGCAAGAAATTTCAAAATAGACTAAAAAATGACTAAGATATGTACATTTTACCAAAAAACGCACTTTTTATGCACATGCATTTTTCTCGAAAAACCCATTTTTTTTTTGCTGAAATTTTTTGTGCTCATAGAGGACCAAATTGCCTATCTAATGGTACTTGGTTGATCCCGTACTTATTTGTTTGAAGCGAGAAAAAAAATTCACAAATTTTATTGGTGAAAAATTTTTGTATATACGTTTGGAAATTTTAAGCAATGTAGATTTAAACACTATCCTTCTTTTAGCATTACCCAGGAACAACGACGTGTTCCCTTCGGGGTGCTCTTTTAAAGTGAGTTCCCCTTGCCTCTCACTGTTGGGATGCGTCAAAAATATAATTATAAATAATTACTTTTTTTTATTTTTGCACTTATTATTCTTAGTTCTAAGTGTAGCCTTACGACGTTTGACTTTTTTTTTTCTTGTCTTTCACTTTAGTCAGTGCATGTATAGCTGTTCTGCCAACAAATATATGCGATTTCAATTCCCCAAGTTGTTTTAACCACATATGACTTTTTTGAATCCCATTATATTTAGGAACTGTACTCCATTCAATATTTTTTTCCAAATCATATGTCCTGTAACCAAAACAGCATATTAGAATTGTTATATACAAGCTAGTTATTTTTACGTCTGCTTTGAAAGGTACTTTTCGGACTTGTGAAAAAGTAAACAAAACTCTGCAGTTACGATGTCCGAAATTCACTCTTCTACAAGAATTCGATGTCCCGATTCTTTTCAAATGCATAAGAAGGTGATTTATAAAAGCAGAAATTTACGTTTTAGACCGTTGGAAGATTTGGCCATTAATTTGGCACAGCTTTATCCAGATTTAAAGATACTGCCCTCTATTAATGTATGCAAAAATTGCCATGAACGCATATCAAAAATGATTTTAAGTGATCTTGAATCTACATCTGAAAATGAAATCACTGAACTTTTTAGCGGAAAACATGATGATTTTATCCCCAAGACACCCGAACGAATACAGGAATTGAACGAGAGTATTAATACAATTTTACCTCAATGCGTCTCGCCGCTAAAAAGAAAAACTGCAATACCTAAAAATTTTACAGAAAATTACGTATCTAAAAAGAAAAAATCTTTAATTTCAGCTTTTTCTGCTACTGTCGGAAGTAAATTAGAAGATGCGTATGGCATTTCAGTTGAATTAATAGAATCGGACAAAAGTTCGACTGAAAACTATTGGAACGAATTTGTAGAAAATTTTAAATCGGCTTTAGAAAAATGTTCTTCTGTTTCGGAGAAAATAAAACTTCTAACTCTACTACCTTCAAAATTGAGCAAAATAAAAATTTGCTCACTATTCTCGAATATAAGCGAGTGTATGATAAATAAATCAAGAAATCTCGTGAAAAATAAAGGAGTTTATTCGGAGCCAGATTCATATACTGGTCATCCTATTGATGAAAATACAAAAAATATCGCTATGGAATATTTTTTAAATGATGATTTTAATTGTAGTAGACAAAGTCCAAATAAATCTGATGTTGTTACTGTTAAAGTTAATAATACAAAAACTAAAAAAGTTGAACTGTTTTTTACTCGAAGCTTAAAAGAAACATATAGTTAATTAAGACAAGAAAATACAAACTTACAAATAGGAAAATCGAAATTCTATAGTCTAAGACCAAGTTTCGTCTTAACAAGCCCTGTGAAGGAAACTTGTCTTTGTGTACATTGCGAAAATTTTAAACTGTTTTTTACAAGTTTCATTCGTTTTAAAGGCGATAATAATTCTGAATTAGATTTAATTCGTTCAGAAATAACTAACGCAATGTTGTGTTCTGAACCATCTGATTCGTGTTTCTTGCAAGAATGCAATTATTGCCTCGGTAGTGAGGGTATCACATTAAAATTGTTAAAACTGAAAGAAAATTGTGAAGATGAAATTACGTTTGCTTTGTGGGATAATGGTAATCTTATCAAACAAACAGTAAGCTTATCAGTTTTTAAAGAAAAATTTTTAATCTGCGCACTTAAAGCAAGTACTCACGTATACATAAAAAATATTTAACGTGAAGCTATAAAAAAAGAAAAAGAAGAAGGTAAAGCTGATCCTACTAAGTTAATTATCCACGTTGATTTTGCAGAAAATTGGTCTGTAATAAATAATAAAGCGGTTCAAGGAAATCATTGGGTAAATAACCAAATTTCTATTTTTACTGCAGTCTGTTGAGGAGAGATAACGCAAAGCTTTGCGATCGTTAGTGACGACAAAAAGCATGATACTGCATATGCGCTATTAGCAATAAATAAAATTATTGATCTTATGAAAAATGATTTAGTTACTAAAGTCACTATTATATCAGATGGAGCTGCAAGCCAATTTAAAAATCGTTTTCAGCTACATGAATTCAAACATTTTTCTTATCAAATAAAATGGTTATTTTCTGCGACTGGTCATGGGAAAGGAGCCGTTGATGGAATAGGTGGGCCTCTAAAGCATTATGCTACTTCCCATAACTTAAAAAGAGTTCATAAAGAATCGATACAAAATGTTGACGATTTTATAAATTGGGTTCAAAAGTACACCAGTGCAATCAAAATCATATTATTACCAATAAATAAGATTGAAAAATTTAGAAAAGAAAAAAATATTGAATGGAGTACAGTTCCTAAATATAATGGGATTCAAAAAAGTCATATGTGGTTAAAACAACTTGGGGAATTGAAATCGCATATATTTGTTGGCAGAACAGCTATACGTGCACTGACTAAAGTGAAAGACAAGAAAAAAAAAAGTCAAGCGTCGTAAGGCTACACTTAGAACTAAGAATAATAAGTGCAAAAATAAAAAAAAGTAATTATTTATAATTATATTTTTGACGCATCCCAACAGTGAGAGGCAAGGGGAACTCACTTTAAAAAAGCACCCCGAAGGGAACAGAAACCTTCTACGTCCACGTCGTTGTTTCTGCGTAATGCTAAAAGAAGGATAGTGTTTAAATCTACATTGCTTAAAATTTCCGAACGTATATACAAAAATTTTTCACCAATAAAATTTGTGAATTTTTTTTCTCGCTTCAAACAAATAAGTACGGGATCAACCAAGTACCATTAGATAGGCAATTTGGTCCTCTATTAGCACAAAAAATTTCAGCAAAAAAAAAAATGGGTTTTTCGAGAAAAATGCATGTGCATAAAAAGTGCGTTTTTTGGTAAAATGTACATATCTTAGTCATTTTTTAGTCTTTTTTGAAATTTCTTGCACTGAATTAAAGAGGGCTTAAAACATAATAAAACAAAATAAGGTTTACCAAAATTCATTGAAAATTGGTAAAACGATAGCATTCTAAAGTTATTCTCAACATTTTCAGTTTTAACATTTAGTTTTTGTATGCAATTTTCAAAAGTGCATATCTGATGCAATTTTGATATTTCAGCAAAATAAAAAAATACGTATACCCTTATTTTTAGGGTAGAATAACATACTCCATTAGCGCAGTAATTGGTGACTTGAGTGTATACTGACTGTTCGATTTGAAATGGAATCAGTCGTAACGGATAGGATTTTACTGTTAGGATGCCAGATGCTTTAGCGATCCAGGATTCAGGATTTAAGGTTTATTCAAATAAGAAAAATAGTAAATTAATTTAATTACAAATATATTTTTAAATAAAATAATAAAATACAAAAGCAAATATAATAGTAGTTATTTGTATTCAGGAGTCAGCAGTCAGAAACAAATGAAAAATGACGTTGTTCTTAGTTTTCCAATAATTACACTAATATGCGTTTTGAAATAAACTTAAAACCTAACTAGCGGTATTAAATTTAAGATTTCGTGAAAGCGCAAACATAATTCTAGGAGGTGCAAAAACCCTTAATTGCCTTCCGACCACGAGCGATCCCGTAATACAGAGTGCAATTACTGTTTGCCAAGATAAATTTGTTTTGCAATCACGCGTAATCACCTGACTACAACCCGAACCTAACTTAGTGCAAGAAGGATGTCTTTAACTGAGACTCTCATACGACCACGAGCAATCCCCTGGACCGCATAACAGTCGTCGGTTATCCTTATATTACCATATAGTCACGTGCAATCACCTGTACCATATGGCAATACTCCAAGACAGGAAGGTTACCTCACGCATGAGCAATCCCATGTACTATGATGCAACGATAGACTTTTACTGTACCACCTG
Source organism: Anastatus disparis (assembly GCA_017163975.1). Taxonomy (NCBI): domain Eukaryota; kingdom Metazoa; phylum Arthropoda; class Insecta; order Hymenoptera; family Eupelmidae; genus Anastatus; species Anastatus disparis. The sequence continues at coordinate 943,853 of JAFFSR010000216.1, forward strand.
CTCCACAATAACGTGCGATCACATGTATTATAAAATAGTTTTAACAGCTCCCCTAGGAATTGATCTTGGTCGAAATCATATATCACCAAGTGTGATCCCTTAGCGATAAATATCTCGACCTATTGTATTAATTCCTAATAATACTACGTGCGATCACATGAGTATTATCTGGAATAAATACCCGGAAGACCTCGGAGCAGGACTGACTCACTTTGATTCACGGCGCTGCTTATATACGCCTGGTTTGCCATATTCCACTATATTCCTCAGGAACAAGCGAACCTATCCCTACTCTATTACTTTAAACGCTTGATCTAAGGAATTGGACTCAACTCTCTCTCTCTCTCTCTCTCTCTCTATATATATATATATATATATATATATATATATATGTATTACGCATACTCTATGACTAACTATATACAATATGAATGATGCTTAAAGAATACCTATACTATTATATTCGATAGCAGACGCATTCTGCTACAAACTATTAAATAATTCGAAATAAATGATTTTGTTTTGATTGTTGGAGTTTATGATGTATATTAATGTGAGTATGATAAAACTTTTTATCAAATAGAAATATCTTTATAACCTATTGCATGTAATTTAAAAAATCATTATTAATATTTCTATTGCAGAAAACAGTCATACGCGTTCCGATACATGAATATTTTAAATTATCATGGAAATAGTGGATAAATTATTATTAGTATTGTTATTATACTTTTACTGACTTGGATATGTAATATCCTAAAACATCTGTTTTGCATCAGAATTTATGTGCACATAATCTACTTCATAAGATTATATACAATATTCATTGGCTTGTTACAATATTTATATTGAAAGTTTTAGTAATAATATATATTATATATATTCTTAATTGAATCGATAATCATCCATTGATGGTGTATAAAATATTATTAATGTAAAGTTTTCAAAGATTAACAATTGATTTTTAAACATTTCTTTTTATGAATTTTATGGAATATTAATAGATATGGCATCTTCTAATGAAAATAATGTCACAAATACAAGGCAGCGAGATGATAGGAAATGCGCTATGTGTACTATTCATTTACGAAAAACTAGTGGTCAGAAGAAAATTATTAGTACAGAAATTGAATTGGAATACGCTAAGCGATTGTCAAATATAGAAAATATTAACATCAATGATGTAGTATGTAATTCATGTAGAATCCAAATGATAAAAGATATGTCACGCTCTAACACAATCAATCCTGGTAATACTTCAGAAAATATTTCATCTCAAGAATCATGTTCTAATACCCTTTCTCAGCTTAGTATAAGTGAATCATCAGAGTCATTGTCGTATAAAGTAGTTGAAAAAGAAGAACCTAAAACTGTAGAATTATCTATTACAAGGACAATTGCAACTCATAAATATTGTTTTATTTGTGGATTCCAAAAACAAAGTAATCTTATTTTAGTGCCTTTAACTGCTCGAGTTCAAACATTCAGTAGAATTAATTTATTTATACCAAAGGGTAATAGGTGCTGTCGTGACCATTTGATTCGAAAAAAATTTTTTGAAGAAGACTTGAATAAGATAAAAATTTTTTCTAACACGAGTGTAATAGAGGTTACAGAATCACCTGAATTCTTTAATGAAATGTCTGCAAGGGCAAATGAAACTTTGTTAGATAAGACAGCTGATTTTGATATGCCTGAGAAGAAATTAAAAATATTAACAGGATTAAATTGGGAGAATATTATAAAACTACGAGAGCGGCTTACTTCTCTTAGAAATTCTAATGTAAGAACAGTAACTCAAGCCATAATTATATTTTTATTCAAAATGCGCACTGGTAATTCATATGCAGTTATTTCTTCAGTATTCGATATCAAAAAAGAACAACAAATATCTGATATTTGTCATTCAGTATTAGTGTCTTTTGAAAATGATGTATTACCATCCAAAATTACTTTGCATTAAAGAATGCTGATAGAGATTACTTGATTTAAAATGAAACTTCTCAAATGGCAAAGCTTTTGCAACCAGGAAAAAAACTTATTTTGATTTGTGATGGAACATACATCAGACACGAAAAAAGCTCTAACAATGAATATCAAAGAAAATCTTTTTCAGGTCAAAAAAAAGTTCCTTTATTAAAACCATTTACAATTTGTACCACTAATGGCTACGTTATTGATCAGTTAGGGCCATATCTTGCTAACATGAATGATGCCAGTATTTTAATGAAAATATTAGAAACAGAAAAAGAAGTTTTAACTAAATTGCTTCACAAAGGTGATATTTTCGTATTGGATAGAGGCTTTCGAGATATAAAAAAAAATTAGAAGATATGGGTTACACTGTTTTGATGCCAGCACTTAAAGGTAAAAAATCACAACTCTCAACAGAAGAATCAAATGAAACTCGATTCACAACAAAATTAAGATGGGTTGTAGAAGCAATACATGGGATTGAAAAGAAAAAAAACAAATTATTAGATCGTAAACTTGATAACAAAATGTTAAAAGATACTGGATCTTACTGTTGAATTGCTTACTATTTAAATAATTCATTTGGAGTGCGTCTAGATTCTGATAAAGATGTGCAAGATGAAGTATTTAACATCATGCAATCTAAGAAAGAAACTGTAAATACATTAGCAGAGGAAGTAGCTGCAGAAAGGTGGAGCCGTCGAAAACTACCATTTGTTACCGCGACTTCAAGTGATTTGCCAGATTTTCCTGAATTAACGAAGAAAGACTTAAAAATTCTTTTTACAGGGTCATACCAGCTTAAACAGAGCATATCCTATTGAACAGAGATGTTGGACTCGGATAACAATTTAAAAATAGGGTTTGTTAAAGAAAGATCAAATATTCTCAAACTCGAAGTACAATCGAGACATGTAAATAGAAAACAATATAAATGTTTCATTCAGTATCAACCTAATGACATTGGCTATTCCAGCATTATTAGATATTATTGTGATTGTGCTAATGGTAACCGCACTATTGGATGTTGTGCACACATTGCAGCAATTATTTATTACCTTTCTCACGGAAGATACTTATCAAAAATTATAAAACCAGCTGAAATTCTTTCTAATATGTTTCTTAAAGATCAAATAGAAGTTTGCATAAATGAAGACAGTGATGAAGATGAATAAAATTGCTTTAATTCTGGGAATAACTATTATTTTTTATGAATATTTACTTCATGAACAATCTTCAATATTTATAATTATTTTTAATAAAGTGAAAAATAATATTTAATTCCAAAGATTTTCATTTGACTTTCACATTTTAATATTATAATAAAAATTTCATAAATGATTATTTGAAGCGTCTCACAACATACGCGGCTAAGTCACAACCAACGCATTTTGAGAAAAATGCAAAAAACCTCTATCTTTTAAATGATTCTAAATCGCTTGTTAACCAATATACTATTGAATTCACCGATAAAAAATAAGATTTTTGCACATGTTTCGAAAACTCTAAATTGATTTTTTAAAGAGAAAAATAATTTTTTAATATGGACTTAGCTAACTTTAATGTGGTTATGGACTTGGCTTGTTTAAAAAAAAAAATTGAAGGACTTGACTAATTTTTATGCAAAATCGGGACTCAGTTATTTTTTATTCAAAAATATTATCCGGACTTAGCAATTTTAGATTTGTAATTTATAGATTTGTCAAATAATATAACATAATGTCGAAGCGTCTCACAAAAAAAATGAAGTCCATTTTTTTCGAAAATTAAATTATTAAGTCATTTATATTTTTTATCCTATTTTCTACTATATTTAATCTTACTAGATTAAATTATATATAATTACTATATTTAATCCTATTTTTTAATATATTTATTTCTTTTTATAGTAATAAATTCGCAAGGTATATACGCGATGAAACTTAAGCTTTTAAATTTGATTTTTCAATTTTTTTTTCGTATATCAAAAAACTGCTGCAAATCGAAAAAACGCTAAGGTTTACTCTCGGAAGCTCGCTGAACATTATCAACAAACATAAACTTACACTCATAAATACGCGTTTATTATTTATAAATAACACATAGTATATTATTATTGCATATGCTTACGAGTGTGTATTTTTGAGCGTATTATGTTTATGTGTAAGTATATGCGTGTGTATATTCATAAAAATGCACATGTACTCTATTCTTAAAATTAAAATTGGACTTGACCATTTTTGATAAGCAAGTTCAATGGACTTAGCGCTTTTTTGATTTGCAGCAGTTTTTTGACATACCAAAAAAATTAAAAAATCAAATTTTTTAAAAATTTTATAATTAAATATAGTAGAAAATAGGCTAAAAAATATGCTTTACTTAATAACTCAATTTAAAAAAAATGGGCTTGGTCATTTTTGTTGCTCGAGGCTTCATTTGTCACTAATCTTGAGTTTTTGTCTTGAGTTACATTTAACATTTTTTTATAATTTATTATATTATACACTACGCAAACTATGAAAATGAGAAAATTACTTTTTCTACCAATTCTGTTATAAACTTTATTTAAATAAAAATTTGCGGTGTTTGAAAAAATGTTATTTGTGCCATGATATTTAAGAAATGATTTCAGTACACTTAAAAGTAACTGTTTTCAACTTAGTAAGAATAACATTACTTAGTAAAAGCATTACATTTTCTCAAAACACTATGTTAAGCGCGCATCGCAATATACTGAAAATATGATTGAAAAATGGTAACATAAAAAAACTAAAAACCGTTGTTTTAAGCTTTTTGAGTGTAATATAAGTTAATACAATTTGTACATAAACTTAAACTAAAATCAGTTTTTGGCAAATACTGGAACGTGTAAATGAAAATATCGTAAATTTAATAAGACAAAATAATAGAAAGTCATAAAAAATACTGATATTTGTTATTTAAGTTATTTAAATAAAATATAATCAAATGAAATCATTACATAACCTCAAAAAAATTAGATTTCGGTAAATTTTCATGGTTTATGGATTAAAATATTGCGAATCTGAGTATACAGTTGTAAAGAACATGTATGGATCATCAAAATATGTCTTTCTAAATCTCTTAGATGCCAAATCACACAACAAAATCTTCAAATAACCCCACAAAAAACCGTTTCTGAGCGTAGGATAGCGTGTTCAGCAGAAAATATCTTCAATCTGATTTCAGAACTCAACAGAAAGTAGAAAAATATAGAAAAAGTGTTATTTAGAGCCATAATATAGTAATTTATTTCATTATTAATGCTTAAAACCCCGTAAAAAAGCCCAAAAAAACGATTTTTGGCCGAAAACTGGGTGTGCCACCATTTTTTTTTGTAAACTAATGACGGCATCGTGAAGAGCAGGAAAAAATATAACCTATTTAAGTGACCCATATTAGATACGCCATTTGGGAGGGGGCAAATTCACCATGCTTATTCTGCTATAGCCTTTATTTTTTATAATCACTAAAAGAAACTTATAAATTTATATCTCATTGTCGTTGGAAAAAGCGTACAAATTTATTATTTACTGTCGCTAAAAAAGATTACAAATTCATTTATTATTGTTGCTGAAGCGTACAGATTTATTGTTTATTGTCACCAAAAAAATCTAATATAAGCATACAAATTTATTGGTTGTTGTCGCTAAAAGAAGCTTACAAATTCATCCTTATTGTCGCTAAAAAAGCTTACAAATTCATTATTGTCGCTGAAACGATTGTTTGTTATCGCTAAATAAATTTTATACAAGTATATAAATTTATTGTTTATTGTCGCTAAAAAAAGCTTACAAATTCATTTTCTATAATAATTAAAAGAAACTCATAAATTTATATCTCATTGTCGTTGAAAAAAGCGTACAAATTTATTGTTTACTGTCGTTAAAAATTATTACAAATTCATTTATTATTGTCGCTGAAGCGATTGTTTGTTGTCGCTAAAAAAATTTCAAACAAGCATATAAATTTATTGTATAATGTCGCTAAAAAAAGCTTACAAGTTTATTTGTCATAATCGCTAAAAGAAACTTACAAATTTATATCTCATTGTTGTTGAAAAAAGCGTAAAGATTTATTGTTTATTGTCGCTAAAAAAAATTACGAATTTATCTATTATTGTCGCTGAAGCGTACAGATTTATTGTTTGTTGTCACCAAAAAAATCTCATATAAGCATACAAATTTATAGTTGTCGCTAAAAGAAGCTTACAAATTCATCTTTATTGTCAATGAAGTTAGTCAATTACAAATTCATCTTTATTGTCAATGAATAGTAATGGGCTATGCCGACAGACATTTGAGGGGGCTGAGGGGGGAGGGGGTCGGTTGAATCTTGTCTTACGATTATATATAGATAGATAAATTTTATACAAGTATATAAATTTATTGTTTATTGTCGCTAAAAAAAGCTTACAAATTTATTTTTTATAATAATTAAAAGAAACTTATAAATTTATATCTCATTGTCGTTGAAAAAAGCGTACAAATTTATTGTTTACTGTCGTTAAAAAAGATTACAAATTCATTTATTATTGTCGCTGAAGCGTACAGATCTATTGTTTTTTGTTACTAAAAAAATCTCATATAAGCATACAAATTTATTGTTTTTGGTTAAGTTTTATTAACAATTTCCAAAGCTTTTTATGGTATCATTGAAGCTTCGTCCCATATAATAATAACTGCATCTCGTAATTTTTTTTTGTCACTTTCTAATTTAAAGAATGTGATTTCTACATTATCTAAATCTAAAGGTAATCTAAAAGTTCTGTGACTTGTCATTCCTTTAGGTAATAAAATTGATGCAATTCCAGTTCATGCCATTGATAATACTTTTTTACATTTGTATAAAAAATAATAAATTAATGTTTTATACAAAAATGTTTTTCCAGTACCACCTGGTCCATCAATAAAATATAATTTAGAGGAATATTTTATTATGTCGTCAAAAATAAATTTTTGATCTTGATTTAATAATAAATACATTTCGTTAAACATATGTTTATTATATTCAATAATTTTTGAATTTTCTTCCTGATTTTCATGGATAATTTTTTCTATTGGTTCTGGTAAACTAAAATTTTTACAAGACATTTCTTCTGTCAATAAAATTTTATTAATTTCATTTAATGCTTTATTTTCTTTATCATCTTCAAAATCTTCACTAAAATATTCTTTAAATTTATTCCATATTTCATTACCTTGAATATTTTCTGATAAAAGTAACCATGCAAAATATTGACACAACTGACTCAGTAGCATAATGGTGCAAGCTTCAGAAAATATATCAAATATTTGCGAAGAACTTTCTATTAGCCCTATTGCAGCTGCTGTTTCTTTAAAAGTATTATACGCTATGTTTTCGAAAGTTCTTAATTCTGTAAATGACACGATTTAAAATTAATTTTAAATGGAATCTTTCAGTATCTTTAGAAGACACAATATTTAATTTTCCAATAGCTTTATGTTTTTTATCACGAGTACGTTTGATCCAACATTTATCTTTATTGAATACGTAATATTTAGGTATATTACTGTACTAGCATCCCCCGTCTTGGCTTCGCCAGCGCAATAGTTGGTCAGAAGTCGGTAGGTATAGAAATAGAATTTCAAAAACTACTATTTATTAAATCGTACTCTTACAAAACTTCGGAATACACAACATTTTTTGTTTGTGAACCATGTAATAATAGAATGAATTTTCATTTAAAATAATTTTTTTTTGTAGAAAAAATAAGCATTGAATTTTTTTTTATTTTTTGATATATGCTCAATTTAGTACCAATAAGTCAAAAAATATATTTAAATTGACGATAGAAAATTTTTTTAGCAAATCAAAATCGTGAAAGAGATATTCATTAATAAATATGAATGTTCAACAATGATAGGGAATAAGTGCAAAAAATTTATTGCCGATAAGCTGTTCGCATTATCCTCGCGATATAAGTACCTATACCGTGCTAATCTAGTAGAGTGAGCGGCAAAACAGGTCGCCACCTATCGAGAAGTGAACGAAGTGTCATTTTTAATAAGAAAATCGTAAGTTATTAAAATTAAAGTGACATGAAAAAAGTACAAAATAATTTAATTTTTATCTTTGAATATTTATCGTGAATAATTTTTATCGTGAAGGTAAACCGGAGGTACCTGAGTATATTTTTTGTTCCGTGCAATTGGGCAGCTCCGAAGCCGTGTTGGTTTCTGTTATTTATCGACCTCCTGCAATTTCCTTTTTTAAAACTACCGATTTTTTGGATAACTTGAGAAATTTTGCTTCCGAATACTCTCATAAAATTATAATGGGAGACCTGAATGCCGATCTCCTGCGTGAGAGCAGTGATGCCAAATTTATTAATAAATTGTCGGCTGAGCTTTCGTTACGGCTGGTTCAGCACGGTGCCACGCATCACACTCCAACGTCTCACACGTGGATTGACCTGATTCTTGTTGACGATAATGACACAGTACTTGACGCACGCAACTTACCGGCGAATTTTCACAGTCGGCACAACTTAATTGATGTATGTATTTCTTGTCATCGCATCAAGACAGATAATAAAATAATTAAGTATAGAAATTACAAAGATATCTGTCCAAACTTATTGGTACAGAGTTTGGCCGGCTGTGATTGGACGCCATTTACAGTTGGTACAGTTGACCCAGAATCTGCACTTGGCTGCCTCTGTGACAACCTTACGGCGGCAATACAAAACCTAGCGCCACTAAAAACACTTAAAATTGGTAATGATAAATTTCCTTGGATTGATAAAGAGTTGTCGCAGATGCGGCACAAGAGAGATGCCACGTATCGTAGATTTAAACGGACGAAGGAGGAGCGATATCTCTCCGAATTTTTGCAGATGCGTAAAACAATAGATGAACGGACGGAACAAGCTAAAACAAATTATTATCATAATAGACTATTCGATGCTCTTGCTGGAGGTAATGTCTGGAAGGAGTTAAAAGACCTGGGACTCCTGTCCGGACCTCAAGGGGACTTGAATGGATTCACTCCAGATGAGCTTAATGCACATTTTGCAGGGGTGTCGGTCTCGCCACACGATGATACTGCGGAACGTAAAAGGATTCTTTCTGAGTGTAGTGAAAGTGGTTTTGCCTTCAAGCCAATTAATATTAATGATGTAATCCTTGCGATTTCGCATTTTTCATCACAGGCTTGTGGCGAGGATGGCATCCCGCAGAGTGTGATACTTAAAGCACTTCCGGTTATTGGAGAGCATCTTGTGACTCTGTTCAATTCCTCTTTTGCACGGGGGGTCTTCCCTTGCCTTTGGAAGCGCGCACGTATTGTGCCTTTAAAGAAGTGCCCTGCACCTAAAATGCCTAAAGATTTTAGGCCCATAGCAATATTATGTTTTCTTTCAAAGGTTCTTGAGAAGATTGCCCATGACCAACTGCAGGAGCATATTATGACACACAAAATACTTGACTCTTTGCAGACTGGCTTCAGGAAGCATCATTCTACGCAGACTGCCATACTTAAACTTACAGACGACATAAGATCAGGTCTTGACAAGAAACTTGCCACGATACTACTCCTATTTGACTTTAGTAAGGCATTCGACACGATCTCCCTTCCAAATTGCTTGTGAGGCTTAGATTGATGGGGTTTTCCAGGGCTGCACTCGAGTGGATCAACTCCTATTTATCAGGTAGGAAACAAATGGTTTCTACACATTTAAAAGAGGATTCGGATTGGCTAACAACCAATCTAGGAGTTCCACAGGGTTCAGTGCTGGGGCCTCTGTTGTTCTGCCTTTACATTAATAACATACGTGACACGCTCGACCCCTGTTGTGTCAAGCACATATTATATGCTGATGACCTCCAAATCTATACTCAGGTCCCTTATGAACACCTGAATGAAGGTATTCGTATTATGCAGAGGGCGGCCAGGGCGGTGTCGGGGTGGGCTGTCGATGCTTCTCTCACATTAAATGCAAGCAAAACTAAGGCTATCGTTTTTGGCAGTAGTCGTTTTATTAATGACTTTTATGCTGGTGAGCCAAGAACGATTGAGCTTGAGGGAGGTGTCGGCATATCTTTCTCTGATACCGTTACGAGCCTTGGTGTTGTGCTTGACGCTAAGTTGTCTTGGGAGCCGCATATTAATATGGTGACTAAAAAATTTAACAGGATAATGTATAGTTTACGGTTCTTTCGTCGGTACACCACTGAGGCCCTGCGTAAACAACTCGCAGCCGCCTTGCTATTTCCGCACCTCGACTACTGCTCAGTAGTTCTGCTTGATGCTTCGCAGGGGTTGAGAAGACAATTACAAAGACTACAAAATTCATGTGTGAGATATGTATTAGGCGTAGGATTAGGCGATCATATCTCTCCTCATAGAGCTGCGCTTGGTTGGCTGCGTACTGATTCAAGGAGACAGTATTTTATGGCTGTACTTATGTACAAAATCGTGCGCATGAATACTCCCGAGTATCTAGTGAGTCTCTTCACTAGATATGTACCTAGGGTAGCCACTAGGGGAGAGATCAAGGACTTCGCGGTGCCCTTCATGCGTACTGAGACTGGAAGAAATTCCTTCCAAGTTCAAGGTGCGCATTTTTGGAACTCCTGCCTGCTTATATAAAAAATCTTCCATCGCTCGGCAGGTTTAAGTCGGCTTTGAGGACGTACTTACTCGACCTCGAGTGAAATCAATTTTAAGTATTTTAATTTCTGTGTTAATTTATTTTGTTTTGTCCTATATATAGATTTAGGGTGTAAATGTATTTATTGGCGTGAGTGATGGATGAATGTTTGCGGAAAGTATGAGTGGTTCTGTTTTTATTAGAAGTCATGACATCTTCGGTATTGTTTTTAAATGTATAATTATTATTTCATTTTTTAATTTTACTATTATTTTGTTATTGTATTGTTCAATTTTATTTTTATAGTATTGTCCAATTTTATTTTTATTGATGTCATGACAGTGATTCCTCTTTTAAATTATGTATTTTAATTCAATGACTGATAGATATTTAAGACTGTTTTTTATTGTAATTTATGTTTTATGCGTGTATTTAGAATAATCTGTGATATCACTTTTACATGGTGACTTACTGATACAGTATTATATATTAATTTTAATAATTGACTGTGATATCTTATCTTATTATGTGCAATACTTTTTATAGAATTATTACTTACTATTTCATGTATTACACGCCTTTTTGTATTCTTATTACAAAATAAATAAATATCTATATCTAATATCTATATCTTTAAAAATGACCAAAAATGAAATCAATAAAAAATTTTTTCTCCATAATTATGTCGATTTTAGTAAACATAAACTAAAAATGACAATTAAACCTTCAGCACTTATTTATTTAAAAATGACAAAAAACTGAAATAAGAATAAAAAATTTTTGAAAAATAATGACATTAAAAAAATTTTTTTTTCAACACCTGGCCCGAAACTACTACTTTTTTACATAGCGCCAAAAAAAAGTTGTATTTTTGGCCCGGTGTTGAAAAAAATCGCATTTTCGCCACGGGAAAAAAAAGAATGCCTTAAATCGTATGTTTGCCCCCCTCGCCTTCCGCTCGGGTGACAATTTACATACTATTTTGGACATTCTTTACTTTTTTTCCCCTAGGGGGAAAATATACTATTTTCTTCCATAATTATGTCAATCGTAATAAACATAAACTAAAAATGACAATTCAACCTTCAGCACTTATTTATTGAAAAATGGCAAAAATATGAAATTAAAATAAAAAAATTTTTGCAAAAATGATTTTAATGAAAAAAATTTTTTTTCTTGATTGTGTAAATTTTTGTTCAAACTAAAAATGATAATTTAACCTTAACGGCATGTCGGAGCTGCAGCAATCGAGTTTTGCTTTTTTTATTTTATCAATATCTTTTTAAATTCTTAAATTAAACAAATATAATGACTTGTCCGCACTAAAGCTATATTTATACAATAATTTTTGTTAAAATAAAAAATCATTTGGACTTATTATTTTTTTATGAGCTTGGATTGGAAATTAGATATCAAACTCGACAAACCTAACCTTAAAATATGACATATTGAAAGTTTTTATTATAACTTTGTATGCATAATATTTTGGTGGATTTCTTGAGTTGTCCGCACTAGAGTTTAATCTTACAAATTTTTTCTTTGTAGCAAAGAAACTCGATTAAACGCATCGTTTATTTATAAGTTAAGATTGGAAATATTATTAGAAGGCGGACAGCTTCGTCATGCTCTTAAGCATTTTTTCTTGAATAAAATCGGTAAATATATATAATATTGAAAAAATGTATTTTTTCCGAAAATTTGCTGAAATATTTGTTTGAAAATATCACAGGATGATAAAATCAACGTTATTTGCGATTGTGTTAATAAATGAAAAAAAAAATTTTTTCATATTATTAATGATTAAAAAAGTTGAAAAAAAATTTATTCGTATAAAAATGGTTAAGTTTTGTTAACATCAAATTTTTTAAAAAATCGATGAGAAATTGTATTTTGAATAAAATTAACGTGATTCGAAAGCGGGTCAAATATCTTATATTTTTTGTTAATATATTTGGAATAAAATTTTTAGAAAAAATCGCAAATCATACATAATTATTTGTTATTTTTAAAATTATTTTATTAACCATGAAGGGTTAAATTCTCATGTATGAGCCAATAAATATTTGAGGAATAAAAAATTCCCTTGAATAAGATGTAAAATTTTTTCTAAAGTTAAAAAAATTGTCTAATTTTTGATTCTGCCTAATGGAATAGGAAAATATTTCATTAAATAATCCGAGGTAATATTACTCTGTGATTAGAGAATATGCAATAAAAATTTATTGTGTTGAAGTTACGGAATATCCTAAGTGTATAAGTATTTTTACCGTACCAGTTTAATAAAGTGAAAGACAAAATCGGTCGCCACCTATTGGGCAACCAAGGAGAGTAGCAAGGATAGAGCATGTTGACCGCAGAACGCCGAAAACAAGTAGTCCCTATTCCCTGCGCGTTAAGATCTAGGTCTATAATTATTTTATTGCAATTATTGATTAAAAAAGTAATTATTTATATAGCCTATGACATTTGTCACATTATAAAGAATTTAAATTTAAAATTTGAAAACGATCGGTTCAGTAGTTTTTGAGATAATTGAGAACATTCAAACAAATGCTGTCCTTTTATATAATAGTAAGATTTTATTTGTTTTGCAAACTCATCTTTAATATTAAGATTAAATCATGCAGTTAATGTTGTTTTCCATTTGTCTAAAGCTTTTGATTCTTTATTTTTTTCGAATATAATTTTTTGCTGATTTTCCGTATGAACAGCTAATCTAACAACTGTATGACTTCTTCCACATATCGAAAATTCAGATAATCTCCAAGCTGCTTCCATAGGACTCATATATCTTTCATCTATGAATTGTGTAATTTCATCATAAGTCTCTTTTTCGTCTTTATCATCATTTTTTTTTATTTTACAAAAAGCTTTATCTCCACCTTTATGAATATAATTATTAACATATTTTATACTGTGTATAGTGGCACATATTTCAAAATTTATATGACACTTATATTTTCTGAGTAAATAACTATTGTAAGGTACAACCATTGAATTATCTACAGGAATAATTTGTTTATTATTTTTAATTTTATAATAATGATTTTCATGTGAATTATTTATTCGTTTATATTCCAGAAATCCATTTTTTTGAATAATAGTATTATTAACAAAATTTTTTGGATATTTTTTTGTACAAGTATTTTTATTTTTATCGTAACATGGTGAATTACTGTTATGTGGTCCATGCAACATGTGTTTAATTACTAATTTTTGTAATTCCTTGTCATCACTATTTGGAATTTCAGCTGAAACATATTTATCTATTTTTTCTTGAGTTATTAATTTATCATCAGAGTGCAACGTTATAAGAATATGAGCATGTGGTAAACCTCTTTTTTGAAATTCAATTGTGTATACATAAGCAATAACTTTACCAAAAATATTTTTTTTAACGATATCATCAAGTAATTTATTGAATTTAGTAGAAAATAATCTAACTGTTATATTAGGGATATCATTAGGAGTAGTACCTGCTGGAAATTTTTTTAAAACTCTTTTTAATTCTTTTCACTTTGGATTACAAGTCATAGTAATAAAAATGTCAGGTCTACCAACCTCTCTATAAATGGCCATTGCATCTTGATAATGTTGTTGCATATATCTAGGACTTCCTATATAAGTTGATGGCAATATAAATAGATTACCTATTTTTTCTTTTTTCTCAAAATTATTTGATATATTACAAGCGCTATTTAATACATGGTCTAATAAGCCTTGATAACATTCAATTCTTAATTGTCTTTGATTATTTATTAGAAAATTCATTCTATTATTTTCAATTTGAATTGCAACATGTAGAAAATATTGTTGCGTTAATCGTCCACAATATAGTAAAGGCTTAAAATTAATAGAATCTAGCCTATAAGGCAATCTATATGAATAATGTTGTAACATCGTTAAATTTTCTAAAGATTTAGGACTTTGAGTATGACCAATACTCCAATCTAAGTCTTCAGATGTATTGTTCTATTACTCTATTTTTTATTATTCGCTAATAATTATTATTAAATATTATTATATACAATCATAACTTGAAATTGTAATGTTATTTACTATTCTATTTTTAATTTATTTCAAAAATATATAAGTTTAATTCATTGTAAACTTTTGAATATCGCGTTAAACCATCTTTTTTCATTAATTCTAATTCTATAACTTCATATCTTATATTTTTATGTATCGATGTTTTCTATTAAACTTTTTTCACATTCACAAATATGAAATTTCAACTCATTATGTCCTACTCTTCTATTTACTTTGGAATGTATGTATTCGGGGGGTTGGCGATCGGAGCGAGCAGGGGGGAACCCCCTAGTATATATATATATATATATATATATATATATATATATATATATATATATATATATATATATATATATATATATATATATCAATATTTTCGGAGATTCTATTTGATCTTTTATTATTCAAATTTGGGTTTATTTCATTAGTTCAAAAATTAACAATAATCTATGAAAGACTAATTCGTCGGGTGGGAGCAGCGAGCTACTCATTTGATCAAACGATGATAAAGATGCCAATGAGGCGGAGCTCTTAGAAAGACTCAAACTCAATAGAGTTTCTAAAAAGACGCTAGTTCAGAAAAGCTAATTAAAACATGGTTAACTTAGCGCGAGCGCATGAAAAACTCCGCGTAAGTTAACATGTTTTTAAGCGCTTTTCTGCAGTAGCGTTTTTTTTTGAAAACTCAAGTGAGTTAAAGTCTTTCTAAGACCTCAGCCAAATTGGTTTTTTTTTCAACGCTCGATCGAATCAGTAACCTGTTGCTCTCACCCGAAGAATTAATTTTCATGAATTATTGTTAAGGTTGTTTTGGATATACAGTCTGTGTCAAAAGTTAGTTTTTCGATAATCGTTAATATTTGTCGGTAGAAAGTGTTTATTTGATTTATAGCTTATTAAACTATTAGATAATAGTAAAACAATCATTTTAAACTTTGTTTTATCTGTATATAACTTATTATTAAAGAGCTACAACATGTTAAAGTTTATAACTTTACATAAATCTAATGCAATCATAAAAAATAATGCCAAAGTTTGAAAAATGATTTAATTTGAAAACAACAAAGTTTGTTTTTTTTTGTTTAAAATATAAAATCTCTTGACTATAATAGGATTTTCATTTTTATTTTTTGTTCAAATTTATTACCAATTTTTTCGAAAAAATGTATATGTCTTAGACTGCACCTACGGTTTTATCGTAGAAAATTGGCAATGAATTTGAATAAAAGATAAAAATTAAAATTCTATTATAGTCAATACATTCTAAATTATAAACTGAATAGAATAAACTTTGTTGCTGTAGAGTAGAATAATTTTTCAAACTTTATCTCCATTTTTTATGATAGTGTTATATTTATGTTAAGGTTATACACTTTAACACGATATAAATTTCTATTAATTCATTATATCTAAATAAAACAAAGTTTGAAATCATTAAATAAGTTACTGAGCTTGAAATTGAATATATTTGCTGATGAATATAAATGATTATAGAAAAAACTAACTTTTGACATAGACTGTATAGCCAGAACAACCTAAGAGAATAATTTAATATTTCATCATTAAAAATTTTAAGCAAAGTTTCATTGATACATATTGATAAAACCTTATCGTTCCTTAAGACAAAAGTAGTGTTTTCTCAGCATAAATATGAATATTATTGTCATAAAGTTAAGCTAGAAAAATTTATTTGTTCATAAAAATTAGCAATTGCAAAAAAAATTTCAGGTCTGCTTTTAACCGGATGTCCGAGCTACTCAAATCGATATTTGCTTTTTTAGGCACGACCGCTCACGGAGTGCCTTATATTTTTGTCACGCTAAAAAAGGGACCCCCTCTTTTTCTCTGCGAGTTTTTGCTGTATCAATATGAAACAAAATAGGTTGTATTCGTTACATCAAAAACTAAAATAGGTATTTTTTTGTTTTCTAAATTTTGTCTTAATCGCTGAATTAATCACGAAAAACACATGTTTTTCACATAAAAATCGCAATAACATGATAACGAATCATTTTAGAAAAATATTTTTTTTACAAAACTTGTAGCCTTATTTAAAATACAACTTTTTTACTAAATTATTATGGATTATTTACATTAAATGAGTATTTTTCGAGTTAAGTGCGATTTACGATTAAAAAAATGCTTTTTGGACGTTATGTCTACAGAAATCATTGAAAAAAAATTTTTTAGCATAAAAATGAATAATATATTATTACACAACTTTTTTATTTAGAACATTTTTCGCTAAAAAATTTTCATTACAGTATAATACCAAAAAAATAAATTTTTTACCACTTTTTCAAGGCTTTTTTTCAATAGCTTAAAAACAGCTACTTATAATAAGAAACGTTTTTAACAAAAGTTATCAATAATTTTAAAATATAACTTTTTCATTAAAAATGTTTCAGTACAAAAAATTTTTTTTTCAAATAACTGTATAAAAACGTTTACAATAATTTTGTTTACATTAATTCCGATAAAAATAATTTTTCTAAAGAAACTTCTTATAAAAAAGTTTATAATGCAGTATTCTGAAACTTTTTTGTTTTAAATACTTCGTGTTAAATATTATTGTTTGAATATTGCTCATAAAACAATTTTAAACTTTTAATGAGACAATTAAATAAAACTCGTAGAGTACAAAAAAAGCGGAAATATAAATCGACCTAATTGAACAAATTTATATAACTCGTAGACATAAACGCACACGCATTAAGAGCACTATTTATTTCTACTTATCGTAATGTTATTTTTTTTAATGAATATTAAAAAAAATATCAACACCACACCACCAGAACTTTTAAAAACTACCCTGAAGCACTAAAATGATATTGGTAAACAGCAACATCATGGCAGTCGAGTTAAAAGAATGACAATAACTAATCCAAACATCCTCACTGCCCTTGCTATTTAATGTTGTTGATTTCCAAATCTTCGTATTTGATATAATTCTATCTTCCTTTTTGTTGTAATATTGTGTACAGCTTCTTGAAAAACAATATTATAGAAATATAAAATAATATTCAATATTTTTGTAGGAATAATGAAAAATACAATACTAGAGACTCCTGGTTAGTAGAAGTAAATTTAACATAAGGATGAGTTGAACGTATCGTCATAAAATTGATAAAATGTCTGAAAAAAATTTTCAGGTATAGACCAAAAACTTACAGCAAAACTTTGCGCAGAAGATAATACATCAAGTCTTCTCCCAGAGTGCCAGAGTGTCTCAATTCTTAAGTTGATTGCTAGAATGATACCAACAAAAAATGGATTTAGCTAACATAAGCTTTTACAGTTTATACAAATGAGCTTGGAGTTCTCTCATTCTATTATTATATCCTAAAATTCATTCTTCTAAATTTTTAACTTCTCTATCTACTAGTTTATACATACCTGAAAAAAAGAACAAAAATTTTTCACATGAAAATTTTTTTAAAATAAAGAAAAACAGAACAAGCAATAACTCCAGTTAAACATGCAACTTTATTCATGAACCACAAATTAGAACTTACTAGGAGAGTATCACAACTCCGGATCACGGATTTTGCTCAAACTTTGGGATAAGTTTTCAAATGTCAAAATATAAAAGGAAACAGAATTTTAGACACCAATGCTCGATATTTCCCTAGTTATAGTCAATTAAAGAAAATCACTAAAAAAGTTACTAGATTTTTAAACGCATATAGTTCCTTAGCATTGATAGCTAGAAGCTTAAAACTTTTTTTAAATGAAAGCTGAGTTCAAATCTTTTTGAATTAGTAGTTACAGCATGTTAAAATATTATTTTTTCCGAAACTTATAACGTAATAAACATTAGACCCGATTTCAACTTTTGTTATTAATTAATGTTTTAAAAAGAAAAATCAAGTCCAATGTTTATCACGCTATAACTTTGGGAAAAAATAATATTTTAACATGCTATAACTACTAATTCGAAAGGATTTGAGCTCAGCTTTCATTTAAAAAAGTTTCAAGCTCCTAGCTGTCAATGCTAAGGAACTATATGCGTTTAAAAATCTAGTAACTTTTTTAGTGATTTTCTTTAATTGCCTATAACTAGGGAAATATTGAGCGTTGGTGTCTAAAATTCTATTTCCATTTCATATTTTGACATTCGTAAACTTATTCCAAAGTTTGAGTGAAATCCGTGATCCGGAGTTGTGATACTCTCCTAGTTAGTGAAAAATTTCTTAAAGCCATTTCTACTACATCTCAATGAATCCATAATACTAAGTGTAGTAAGCAATGCATCGCATAAATAAAACATTGATAAAAATATTTGCGAATATCTTTGACCTAAAGGTGGAAGATAATATGGGTCATTGCTATAAGAACTAACATGAACATTAGTATGTTAATCAACTACAGGCATGCTTAAAAGACAAGATATAATATCATTTTCTAATAGACTTTCTGCTCTAAGTCTAGTTGAAGCCATTTAAATAAACGTTGCCATTTTTGCCTCTTATAAACAAAAGGTCTTATAGATTAAAGATCAGTTTGAAGCATACCATAAAGTGAATTATTTGATTAAAGTAAATTGTCAATCATATGTTTTAAATATCCTTAATTGGATAAATGAATAACCAATGAATTGTCACAATCGAATTCAAGAATTTTATTTAGGCAAGACCAAACATTTTACAAACATAATGTCCACCTAAACAACTATGACAAAAATAATATCCATCAATTCATCTCCAAAACTATTTATCACTTGAATAGTATATAATTCAAAAGTTCTTGTATTGGTAATATTCTGCATAATGAAAGATCTGATTGATTAAAATTATTAAGACTTTATTGTTTAAACTTTATTAACATTATTAATATTTATTGTCGAAAAATATTAACATTTTAAAATATAGTGTAATTTATAAAAAAAAATCAATTAGTTTATTTTACTAACAAGTCGCTGAATCGGAGAATTTTGAAGGTTGCTACAACTAACAAGTAGATGAATAGCAGCAATTTTAAGAAGTCCAAATGTATAAGTCATGTCCGTAGCTCTATCTGTCCCTTGGAGAGGCAGTTTCATCAATGATGTTGTACAAAAATTTGATTTGTTGCAGTTCTGAGAAACCACAGAATGGAACAAAATGTTTTACTACTTGACTCTAATATGTGGAGCAACCAATAACAAGCTTCTGTTATTTTGTTTCTGTCTCTTTTGAAAGATTCTTCTGCAATTCCAAAATTAGAGTATAAGCGTGTTTGTGGACCTATAGCTATGTCGAAACCAAGTAAATAATGAGCAAGATTTAGAGGTGGACAAGAAATACTTTGTATAATTAGTAATAATATTCTATCTTTACAATGCTCAGATGACTGTTTAATTTTATCCTCTTCCATTCTCATTTTCAATATCTTCCGAATCTAAATATTCTACAGAGCCATGTCTCATATAAGTAGTGAATGTTAGTGTAAAAGTAAATTTTGATGGTAATTTGAATTAATATTAACTTTTTAAAATTACTATATTATTGATTGTCAAAAAATATTGAAATTTTTAAATAAAATTCAATTTATAAAAAAAAATTAATTAGTTGGTTTTTACCAACGGGTCACTAAATCGGAGAATTTTGAAGGTTACCACCACCAACGCATAGTTCACTAGCAGTAATTTTAAAAAGCCCAGATTTATAAGTTGAGTCAGTAGCTCTATCTGTCCTTTAGGAGACAGTTTTGATCAATAATGTTAGACAAAATCTTGATTTGTTGCAGTCCTAAAAAACCAAAGAACAGGAATAGATGTTGTACTACTTAACACCAATATGTGCAGCAACCAATAACAGGCTTCTGTTATTTTGTTTCTGTCTCTTGTAAAAGATTCTTCTAAAATTCCAAAAATAGAGTATAAGCGTGTTTCAGGACTTTTAGCTATGTCGAAACCAACTAAATAATGAGCAAGATTTTGAGATGGACGAGAAATACCTTGGATAATTAGTGATAATATTCAATATTTACAATTCCCAGATTACTGTTTACTTTTTTTCTACAAACACGCACATAAATATTCTACAAAGCCATGTCTCATATTAGTGGTGAATGTTGGTGTAAAAGTAAATTTTGATGGTAACTTGAATTGATATTAAATTTTAAAATTACTATGTTATTGATTGTCAAAAAATATTAAAATTTTAAAATCAAATTCAATTTAAAAGAAAAAATTAATTAGTTGGTTTTTAACAACAAGCCACCGAATCAGAGAATTTTAAAGGTTACCACTAACAACGCATAGTTTTATAGCAGCAATTTTAAGAAGCCCGAATGCATCAGTTATGTCGGCAGCTCTATCTGTCCCTTGGAGAGGCAGTTTGATCAATGATGTTGTACAAAAATTTCATTTGTTGCAGTTCTGAGAAAGCACAGGAGAGAAATAAATGTTTCACTACTTGACTCTAATATGTGGAGCAACCAATTACAAGCTTCTGTTATTTTGTTTCTGTCTCTTTTGAAAGATTCTTCTGTAATTTCAAAAATAGAGTATAAGCGTGTTTGTGGACCTATAGCTATGTCAAAACCAAGTAAATAATGAGCAAGGTTTGGAGGTGGACAAGAAATACTTTGTATAATAAGTAATAATATTTTATCTTTACAATGCTCAGATGACTGTTTAATTTTTTTCTCTTCCATTTTTATTTTCAATATCTTCCAAATCTAAATATTCTACGAAGCCTTGTCTCATATAAGTGGTGATTGTTGGTGTAAATGTAAATTTTGACGGTAATTTGAATTGATATTAACTTTTTAAAATTACTATATTATTGATTGTCAAAAAATATTGAAATTTTTAAATAAAATTCAATTTATAAAAAAAAATTAATTAGTCGGTGTTTACCAACAAGTCACAAATCGGAGAATTTTGAAGGCTACCACCACCAACGCATAGTTCGCTAGCAGTAATTTTAAAAAGCCCAGATTTATAAGTTGAGTCAGTAGCTCTATCTGTCCCTTGGAAAGGCAGTTTTGATCAATGACGTTAGACAAAATCTTGATTTGTTGCAGTCCTAAGAAACCAAAGAACAGTAATAGATGTTGTACTACTTAACACCAATATGCGGATAAACCAATAACAGGCTTCTGTTATATTGTTTCTGTCTCTTTTAAAAGATTCTTTTAAAATTCCAAAATTAGAGTTTAAGCGTGTTGGTGAACCTTCAGCTATGTCGAAACCAAGTAAATAATGAGCAAGATTTTGAGGTCGACGAGAATCACTTTGTATAATTAGTGACAATATTCAATATTTACAATTCCCAGATTACTGTTTACTTTTTTTCTCTTCGTTTCATTTCCAATATCTTCCGAATCCTTACATTCTACAAAGCCATGTCTGATATTAGTGGTAAATGTTGGTGTAAAAGTAAATTTTGATAGTAAATAACAATAAATATTAGCTTATTAAAATTACTATATTATTAATCGATAAAAATATTAAAATTTTTAGATGAAATTTAATTTATAAATAAAAATTAATTAGTTGGTTTTTATCAACAAGCCACCGAATCGGAGAATTTTAAAGGTTACCACTACCAACGCATAGTTCAATATCAGCAATTTTAGGAAGCCCGAATGCATCAGTTATGTCGGTAGCTCTATCTGTCCCTTGGAGAGGCAGTTTGATCAATGATGTTGTACAAAAATTTTATTTGTTGCAGTTCTGAGAAACCACAGAACAGGAATGAATGTTTTACTACTTGTCTCTAATATGTGGAGCAACCAAGTACAAGCTTCTGTTGTTTTGTTTCTGTCTCTTACAAAAGATTCTTCTGAAATTCCAAAAATAGAGTATAAGCGTATTTGTGGACCTATAGCTATGTCAAAACCAAGTAAATAATGAGCAAGATTTGGAGGTGGACAAGAAATACTTTGTATAATTAGTAATAATATTTTATCTTTACAATGCTCAGATGACTGCTTAATTTTTTCTTTTTTCATTTTCATTTTCAATATCTTCCAAATCTAAATATTCTACAAAGCCTGTCTCAGATTAGTAGTGAATGTTGGTGTAAAAGTAAATTTTGATGGTAATTTGAATTAATATTAACTTTCTAAAATTACTATATTATTAATTGTCAAAAAATATTAAAATTTTTAAATAAAATTGTTAAAAAAAAAAAAAATTAATTAGTTGGTATTTACCAACAAGTCAGTAAATCGAAGAATTTTGAAGGTTACCACCAGCAACGCATAGTTCACTAGCAGTAATTTTAAAAAGCCCAGATTTATAAGTTGATTCAGTAGCTCTATCTGTCCCTTGGAAAAGCAGTTTTGATCAATGATGTTTGACAAGATCTTGATTTGTTGCATTCCTGAGAAATTAAAGAAGAGGAATAGATGTTGTACTCAAAATAAATGTTTTACTACTTGACACTAATATGTGGAGCAACCAATAACAGGCTTATGTTATTTCGTATCCGTCTCTTTTTTAGTTTGTTAAAAAAAAGCAGTAATATATATATATATACGTAACTGAAAAACATCAGATAAGGTTTTTTAAATTATTTATGGATCAAAGTCTTATTTAGTAACTGAAAAACATCAGATAAGGTTTTTTAAATTATTTATGGATCAAAGTCTTATTTAGTAACTGAAAAACATCAGATAAGGTTTTTTAAATTATTTATGGATCAAAGTCTTATTTAGTAACTGAAAAACATCAGATAAGGTTTTTTAAATTATTTATGGATCAAAGTCTTATATTTAATATTCATTTAAGGTAAAAAGAATTTTTATTAATTTATATCAATAGAAAAAAAAATTATGACTACATTTGAATTTTTTTTCAAGGCTTAAAATCCGTACTGATACCTTCAACAGTATTTAAACGTAAATACTGTAAATATTTGTGAATAACTATAAATAATTGTAAATAATGCAATCAGTAGAAATAACTGAAAATAATAATATTTATGTTCTATTTACAACAAATCTTTCTGAATAATTAAATACATATTTACATAATATTATAATTTTTAAAAGCAATTTAACAAAACATTCATTTTATTACTATTCAAAATACAATATTATTAAATATATATATCGCCCATTTTCTGTAAAATCGAAGAAAAAAAAATTTTTTTTTGATAAAAATTGGTAAAATGGTTTTATTCCATATTATGAACCACTCAGAATTGTTTAAAATTTCTTTAGTACCTATTTTTAGAGCACCAAAGCTTCGAAGTTCGGCAGAAACCATATTTTTGACAGTTTTGACTAATTTTAAGCTTAAATTACTCAGTTGGGTGTCGTTTCAAAAATTAATTACCAAGAAACTTTTTTTTTAAATATTCTAAATTTTGAGAAAAATTTAGTTTAAAAGTGCTAATGTAGCTATTCGCTGAGCTTAAGTCATTTAAAACATTGAAATACCACTTTTTAAGAATTCGAACCATGATTCTATGTCAAAGAAAATCATCGAAGTATAAATATGGCCTACAAATTTCAGAGTGCATATCCTGGACGATACCTTGGAAAAAATAAAAATGTAATTAAAAATAATGAAAAATGTGATTTTTGGCTACATTTACTAATTTTAATGTTATTTTTTGCTTATCGGTTGCTGATGCTTCTTCGCAAGCATTCATAGAAATGGTTGTATACTTTACAAAAATTAAAATATATAAAAAAATATCTTCCAAAAAATTTTGATTGAACCAAACCTTGAGATTCTTTCAACAAATCATGTGCCACCATGGTACATGAATAATATACTTAAATTGTCTCAGTATTTTACCGTTTTTGAATCTTGCGCGCTTAGGTATTAAAATAGGATAAACACTTGGTCATATATCTCGTCTGAGACGAGTAAAGAAGTGCGTATCTTGACGACCGGCACGCGAGAGAGAAGCTCGCTGGTCGCGAGGCGCTTCAGTTTCCGGCTACCGTTGCGTTAACACGAAACCTAAGCCGCGCTGTGCTCATTAGAGAATTTCGCCACGTGGTCGTATAATACGGTAGACTAAGTTCGCATTTGATGGCGCAAGACTTTGTCTTAATTAAAAGTCGTTAGTTTATACCGACTAGCGTATTATATCATATTTGCAAGTTGCAACTCTCAGAAATTCTTTCTGTAGAGTTTTGCTGGACCGCTTTTCACGCGTCTTAGTGGTCAGCCATTAAGTGCCAGCAAATAATTTGATCGGCGTGTATAGGATTACACCGATCTACGTCCAGGCAACCCCGTTGGCAGAGCTCAGCGGAATTCAAGGATCGGGAAGAGACGTATTCCACCGATCTACTCCAGAGCATCTACGTATTGGTTACGTACAGGGCAGAAGCTACGGTAACGGGCGAGCGGCGTCTACGTGCACGTAGGTAATTAGTGTGGCCAGTGCGTTATTGTAAGTATAATTATACTGTGCGATATCCAAGTATCTCTTTCTTGAGAGATACTTGTTCAGGTATATTGTATCATCGGTTATATAACCGATCAGCGTCATAAGCGAGTATCATTTAGTTCGCGACGCGCCCTTCCTTTGCTCACTCTCTCATAGACGCGTACATTACTTTTCATATATTATACAGTTTTATTTTTGTTTAATTCATATTTTCTCTTTATATTCTTATTTGTCTTATAATAAATTGATTCCGTTTTTCTATTAAACGTGCTTTAAATTGATTTATGTTGCCTGACTATATATAGCATTAAATATATTCCCTGTTGCTTACTCCGACACCTCCGCGGTCCTTGTGAGCAGTTATAAATTATTTAGTTACGTAATATCATATATTTTAATATAACGTATTTTGGAACTTGCCTCACGAAGGAAAACTGCGCTACCGCCCACGCGTCTCTCGATCAGGTAAGAGAGAAAGAGAGAGAGAGATGCAGTGAGTGCAGCAAGCGACAAGTATATCACATAAGATTTTGTCGCTTATCAATAGTTTGACTAGCTAACACTATCGGAGGTTGCTGTATAATATTTAGTAAATCTCTTATAGTTTTAGCAACTCCGCGTATATAAAAAATTTATAGACTTAGCTATAATTCATATTTTATTATTTTGTAACGGGCAAAATAACCGTTACAAAATACCGAATTTAAAAAATTTTGTGTTCATTTTATACTTTCAGGCTATATCATACTGCTTATATTTCCAATAACACGTGGTGACAGGTAACTATATGGAAAATTCTTTTCCTATAAAATTAAGCATGGATCAGACCTTTCTTATTAGAAAAAATTGAATGTCATTGAATTTCTTGAAAATTATGATTGCTAACTAAAATATCCTTTGTTTATTTGACTTAGAATATTTGGAATATCATTTCTGCTCTATTTATTTCATAATTTAAATATTATCTATCCCAATATACAATAACGCTTTGAGGAATAATTAATTTCATTTCTAGTCATGAAATAATTTTACATAATAATGTTAACAGTCCAAGAGCTAAGACACGATTTGGTTTGTATTCATAATTCATCACAATTGTAATTGCATTTTTACAGTAAAAGTAAGTCAACTGTGTAACCAAGCAATATTCAAATTTAATATCTTAGACGCTGAATACAAAATCATCGATTATGTGCCTTTCTCTTAGATGTATCAGTTACAAAATACAAAACTAAAATTCTTTATTTATCATCCAATAGAAAATGGCAATGTGAAATGTTAATTATTTTCTTCTTCTGTAGACTCTATTTAAGTAAACATAATTCATTAATTATTATATCTATGTTTTTACAGTTTTATATATTAGTATTAAATTTTTAAATATACGGTAAATAAAGAATTTTATAATCTATATTTTAATTATGCATATTTTTTAAATATATTCGAAATCTTCCGAGTGAGCATTCTTTTCATATCAGTGCAGGTGAATAATATTATAATATGGATGCGAATAACAGGTAAATAATAATATTCTTATATAGATTCTACGTACAACACACACTGACTTGAATTTCATTTAATGAGTTTCGTTAAGATTAAAGTACATACTGATGTTATTATTAAATTCAGTTTCAGAAAATGATTGGTTGTAATTCTTGTTATATTTTTTTAATGTAATTATTTTTATATTAGTAATAAACATTGAAATGGGCTTGACATTGTTCACGGTCACCAGGTAATATTTTAATTACCGAATTTAAATATACTTCATTAAATTAATTTATTACATGCATATACAAGGTGCACACAGCAATAGTATAAAAGAAAATTGTCTTTATCGACGATCTCCTCCAGTGCAATACTCTTTGAGATGCGATAGTGTATAATTTTCTTTACGTGTGGAGGAGAGGGTAATATGATAAAAGTTATTATCGACGACTCCGTTGAGTGCAATACTCTAAAGAGTGCGATAATAAACTTTTTTATTGTATGATATATGCAGAAAAGTGTTTAAATCGACGACATCTTTGAGTGCAATACTTTTAGATGTGCGATAAATAACACTTTTATTTAATGCAATATGACTAAATAAATTATTATCGACGACATATCCAAGTGTAATACTCTTCAATGTGCGATAATTAATTTATTTATTTGTTCTATGACATATGTATAAGATGAGATGAGCTGTACTATTCTAAATGAGCTGAAACATAATCTCATTTAAATTAAAATCTTTTATCTTTTATTCATTAATTGAAGAAATTTATATTTTATAAATTTTGAAAAGTTACATGATATAAATTTTCACACAGAATGCTAAGGTCTTATGCTTCTGACAGTATAAGATCGAATGATTGCTCTTGGCTTGACGCATGCCTTTTTAAACCATTTTATATACCTTCGATGATGTTCTATTAAAGAACTAGAATGTTCCATAACTTTAATTTTTATTTCTTTAATTTAAATTAAGATATTTATAAAAGAAACATTATATTTCCCTTATAGTCATAAAAAATTATTGTTATAAAAAAGGAATGCTCCCTAAATAATAATTATTTTATTTTATCTTATTTATTATTGTCAATTCAATATTAATAGTATTCTTTTATAGTTAGGAGATATAGAACGTTTGTTTTTTAAATAAGAAGTAGAATGCTTTCGAAGAAAACATTCTATTTCTTTTAATTTTTCTTAATCAAAGTATTTGTTTTTTAACATAATTTTACTCTTTAATTTATTAATTGATCATTTTGTTTATTGTTTAAACTAAAAAAGTTGATCTTTTATATTTCAATCTGTATCTTTAAATCTTAAACATAATAGTTTTTTTTTTATATATTATAAGAATTAAATGTTCCATTTCTGTGTAAACAATGACATTAACAAATTACGTTTTTTATATTTTATTATTAACAATCAAAGATTAATAATATTTTTTATTAAAAGAAATAGAACATTCCATTTCTATATTCATTTTCTTATATCTATATACATATATATATATATATATATATATTATAAATATAGTATAGTATATACTATATTTATATTTTATATATATTAGATATATATATATATATATATATATATATATATATATATATTTTAAGTTATCTTCATTACCGACCTCGATCGGTAATCTTACTGCCATAATTTAAATTTATCATTTTTCAAATTATTCTGAACTTTAAATAATTTAGTCATTCTTATGACATTCATATTAAATTAAATTATTTTGTCTAAAATTAATATGAGCCGTTACAACATTATAATACTATGGAATTTGACTATCGTAATTTAAATTTTTTGAAAATTTGTCATTGAATTTAATGATGTGACAGCAATAATTATATGTAATGATATATAAAAACTTGGGAATAATTTAAACGAATAATCACAATCAACACATAATAGAGACCGATGTATATTAAAATTTAATTTACTTTTTCTTATAATCAGTGATATATAACTCATGTCTCTTTGTATCTCAGTACGTTGAAGATTAGTATAAGACAATTTGTGAATCAATATGCTAGTGGATAAAATCAGTTGAACAGCTTAAAAACTGGTAACAGCGGTGGGATTTTTGCAATTTAGAATCACGGAACACTTAAAATCATTTATATAATTAATAAAATTTTAATCAAAAAATCACACAGCCCCACAAAAAAAAGTGTCAAAATCCACGGACCAGACTATATACATCTTATGTTTTTGGGGTCGTTGAATCCGAATCCGTGGTCAGTTTGACCCCATGACCTCAGTTCAAGGTCATTTAAAGGTCAAATCTACGAAATTAGAGGAAACCATATTTGAACAGTATACAGTGCCGTCCATAAATTCGGGATCACTCAGAGGAAAAAATTGCTGGAGAAAAATCGCAATAACTCGGTAAATATAGGTCGTATAGAAATTCTAAAAAAAACGATTTTAAAGTACTCCTCAAGAGCTTTAAAAACGCTGTATTATATTATTTTAAAAGTTTTTTTTATGGTATTAAAAAAATTACTTAAAAATAAACATTTTTTGCCAATTTTTTAAATTTTAGATTCGCTCACACCGTTTTTCGAGTATAAGATAAAAAAATCTGAAAAAAATATTATTTGAAGTACTCTAAAAGAGCTTTAATTTGCATTTTTTTTAAATTTTTTACAATGATTTTTCGTCAAGTTATAAAGCTTTAAAGATAGGCATTTTTGATGTTTTTTTCAGAAAATTGGCCATTTTTCTGCAAAAAACACCAAAAATGCCCAACTTTAAAACTTCATATCTTGACGGAAAATCATTGTAAAAAATTTTAAAAAAATGCAAATTAAAGCTCTTTTAGAGTACTTTAAATTATATTTTTTTCAGATTTTTTTATCTTATACTCGAAAAACGGTGTGAGCGAATCTAAAATTTAAAAAATTGGCAAAAAATGTTTATTTTTAAGTAAGTTTTTAATACCATAAAAAAACTTTTAAAATAATATAATACAGCGTTTTTAAAGCTCTTGAGGAGTACTTTAAAATCGTTTTTTTTAGAATTTCTATACGACCTATATTTACCGAGTTATTGCGATTTTTCTCCAGCAATTTTTTCCTCTGAGTGATCCCGAATTTATGGACGGCACTGTATATTTATGTTTTTGGGGTCGCTGAATCCGAATCCGTCATCCGTTTGGACCCATGACCTCAGGGTCAAGGTTATTTGAAGGTCAAATCTACGAAATTAGTGGCAACCATACTTCAACAGTATATACTTATGTTTTTAAGGTCGCTAAATCCGAATCCGTGGTCCGTTTGACCCCAACACCTCAAACTGAAGGTCATTCCATAGTCAAATATACAAATTCGCGTAAAATAAACCTAAATTCATGCCATATTTTTTTCCTACTATATCTCACACGTTTCTCGTCAAATGATCAGTACAAAGGTTTCCTTTTACGTTTTTTCCCAGTGGTTTCACAATCTCTTTTCAACATCCAGCAGTAATTAGCCAGCATACTAGTATCCCATCTACCTTGATATCGCTTCTCCATCACTTTAATGTCTTGGTGAAAACGCACTCCCTGTTCTTCACTATAATCTCCACAGTTGTCAGGTAAACCATCCAAGTGATTGTGTAGAAAATGTAATTTATAGTTCATTAGGCAATCCATTTCCCTAAAGTTCTCAACCATTTTGGATACAATTTCTTTGTAATTTGGGCTTCTGCGATTACCTAAGAAGTTTTCGGTAACTTCATAAAAGCTAAGCCATGCAGCTCTTTCAATGTTTGTCATGGAACTAATGAACTGATCATCAGACATTATTTTCCTAATTTCTGGACCATCAAAAATACCTTCCTTTAATTTTGCATCTGCTTTATTTAGAAACTTGCTTTCTAAGTATTTGAAGCACTGACCATCTTTATTTAAAGCCTTAACGAATTGTTTCATTACATCAAGTTCTATGTGTAATGGCAGAATGAGAACCTTTTTCGGGTCAACCTATGAAGTAGCTATAACGTTACTTTTTTCGACTTCGAGAGATTTTCTTTCAGGCCATTTATGATTTGTATAGTGCTTTGCACGGTCTCTACTATCCCATAAGCACAAGAAACATGGCGTCTTTGTAAATCGAGACTGCTGTCCTAACAATATTCCAGAAACTTTTAAATCGCCACATATAAGCTATTTATGCTTGTCATATTGAATTTTTTGTATTATAATTTTCAGATTGTCATATGTATCCTCCATTGTAGTGGAGTGCGCTATTGGAACTGAGGCATAGTGGTTCCTGTTGTGTAGTAATACAGCTTTTAAACTTCTGTTTGATGAATCTATGAACAATCTCCATTCTTCGACTTTATATACATTAGGCTTAATTTCATTCACCAAACCTTTTACATCTTTATAATATACTATTTTATCGCCATCATGATTTATTTCTTCAAAATATGGTTCGAAACTTTTGCTTCTTGTTCTGTAAAAAGATATTTTAGTAGAATTTGCCAACTGATTCATGGCTTTTAAAAATGAAGCCTAATGTTCTGCTCCATCTTTAGGTAAGTTGAGCTCTCTAACTAAGTCGTTTAGTTTATTTTGAGTTCATAACTTTACGCTTTTGTCTTTTTGGCCCGCTAGAAGGAAAAGGTTGTCATCGTCATCATCATCATCATCATCATCATCACCGTTATTTTCAATTTCTTCATAACTATCGCTTCCATAGGATTCATCTTTTAAATCATTCTTTCTAATTGTATCTCCATGAATGCCGTCATGGACTTCGTTGTTATCTTTATCATCATGTTTTTCATCGTCGGAATCTGATTCAATTGATAACCTCTCAAGAAAATCTAATTCTTCATCCCTTCTCGTTTTTTCGATAGGTCTTTTTACAGAAATAACATCAGCATAATTGACAGTAGTTTTGTTTTTACTATTCATTCCAATAATTTTGTTACAGAAGTAACAATCCTCTATTCTATCTGATTGATACCATTCCATTGGGCTATCAAATTTAACTTTGTCATCTTCTTTTGTTTTATCCCACATGCAAAGCATTTCGCAACATCGTTCGCATATAGAGTGGAGTTGACTTTTCTATATTTACATCTGTTTTCAATTTAAAGCAAGTTTTGTAAATGTTTTGAAGATTTTCATTGAAATGTCTTCGAGATTTTAGCGGAGTGAATACTCCACAGACAAATAAAAAAAGATTACTGTTCTTTGGACAAATATGCCCTCAAGATGTAGAAGGTGAATGATCCATGGTCTTTAATATAACCCCACACATTAGGGATTCTGGTCCGATCGCAGGTAAGTCTGCTGTTTCGGAGGAGATAACTCTTATACCTCTCCGGAGCTAAGTATAAGAGCTTTTCGACTTCGACAAGGACAATGTCAACTTGTCGTCGGACACACTACAGCTTTATCCTCACACCCTAACGCCCCCCTGCAAGGCAGTGCACTTTCACTGGCATCGTTACCTCGAAAAGCTTATGAGCGGATCATTTCACACATCCCCATTTGGGGCAGTGTCACCGTCACAGTTTTTATCGAGGCAGCAGGTAAAGGTTATTTTAACGAAAAAAATTCATGATTAAATTTTTCTTATTTATTTAAACATATATTTATAAACTTAGAAAAGACACGCTAATTTTTTACAAAATTCTTCACGTATCACAGAAAACTCTAATGCATTTTGAAATTTTATAATGTACGATCTCACAAATAAAATAAAATGAAATATGATCTTTTATTCTTTAAAATAACCTTTTATTCAATTGAAATTATTCAATATTCTACAACAACCCTAAGATACCGTGGATTAGGTTTATTTTGCATGAAATTAATATATTTGACCTTAAAGTTACGTTTGTAAATTTGGCTTTAAAATCAATTTTGTAGATTTGACCTTGAAATGACCTTGATCCTGATGTGATGGGTCGAACAGACTATGAATTCTGATTCAGCGACCTCAAAAACATAAGCTGTCCATTGTCTAGTCAACATGATGACGAAGATAATGACGAAGAAGAAGATGACAAAGTTAAATTTGATAGCCGAATGGAATGGTATCGAGCAGATGGAAGAGAGGATTGTTACTGCTGCCACACCGAAATTATTGGAATGAATAGTAAACATAAAACAAATATTAATAATGCTGATGTCATTTCTGTAAAAATACCTATCGAAAAACGAGAAGAGACGAAGAAGTAGATTTTCTTGAGAGGTTATCAATTGAATCAGATTCCGACGATGAAAAACATGATGATAAAGATAACAACGAAGTCCATGACGGCATTCATGGAGATACAATTAGAAAGAATGATTTAAAAGATGAATCCTATGAAAGCGATTGTTATGAAGAAACTGAACGATGACGATGATGACGATGACAACCTTTTCCTTCCAGCAGGCCGAAAAGACAAAAGCGTAAAGTTATGGACTCAAAATAAGCTAAACGACTTAGTTAGAGAGCTTAACTTACCTGAAGATGGAGCAGAACATTTAGCTTTAGCATTAGAGAGCATGAATTAGTTGGCAAATTCTACTAAAGTATCTTTTTACAGAACAAGAAGCAATAGTTTTGGACCATATTTTGAAGAAATGAAACATGATGGTAATGAAATTGTATATTGTAGAGATGTGAAAGGTTTGATGAATGAAATTAAGCTTAATGTATATAAAGTCGAAGAATGGAGATTGTTCATAGATTCATCAAACAAAAGTTTAAAAGCTGTATTACTACACAACAGCAACTACTATGCCTCAGTTCCTATAGCGCATATCACTACAATGAAGGAAACATATGACAATCTCAAAATTATACTATAAAAAATGCAGTATGACAAGCATAAACGGCTTATATCTGGCAATTTGAAAGATTCCGAAATATTGTTATGACAGCAGTCTGGATTTACAAAGACGCCATGTTTCTTGTGCTTATGGGATAGAAGAGACCGTGCAAAGCACTATACAAATCATAAATGGCCTTGAAGACAATCACTCAAAGTCCGAAAAAGTAACGTCATAGCTACTTCATTGGTTGACCCGAAAAAAGTTCTCATTCCGCCTTCCGGCTTCAAATAAAGATGGTCAGTGCTTCAAATACTTGGAAAGCAAGTTTCCAAATAAATCAGATGCGAAATTGAAGGAAGGTATTTTCGATAGTCCAGAAATTTAAAAAATGATGTCTGATGATCAGTTTATTAGTTCCATGACAAACATTGGAAGAACTGCATGTCTTAGCTTACGGGAAGTTTACGAAAACTTTTTAGGTAATCGCAGAAGCCCTAATTACAAAGAAATTGTATCCAAAATAGTTGAGAACTTTAGGGAAATGGATTGCCTAATGAACTATAAATTACATTTTCTACACAATCACTTGGATAGTTTACCTGACAACTGTGGAGATTATACTGAAGAACAGGGAGAGCGTTTTTACCAAGACATTAAAGTAATGGAGGAGCGTTATAAAGGTAGATGGGATACTAGTATGCTGACTGATTATTGCTGGATGTTGAAAAGAAATTGCAAAATCACTGAAAAAAAACGTGAAAGGAAACCTTTGCACCGGTCATTTGATGAGAAACGTGTAAGGTATAGTGAGAAAAAAATGGCATAAAATTTGGTTTGTGTTACACAAATTTTGTATATTTTACCTTAAATTAACCATCACTTCGAGGTGATGAGATCAAATGGATCCTGGAATCGGATTTAGCGATCCCAAAAACATAAATATATACTGTTGAAATATGATTCCCACTAATTTCGTAGATTAGACCTTAAAATGACCTTGACCCTGAGATCATGGGGTCAAACGGACCACGGATTCGGATTCAACGACCCAAAAAACATAAATATATACTGTTAAATATGGTTCCCACTAATTTCGTAGATTTGACCTTCGAATGACCTTGACTTTTAGGCCATAGGGTCAAACGGACCACGGATTCAGTGACCCCAAAAACATAAAAATATACTGTTAAAATATGGTTCCCACTATTTTCGTAGATTTGACCTTCAAATGACCTTGACCCTGAGGTCATGGGATCAAACTGACCATGGATTCAGATTCAGCGATCCCAAAAAGATAAGATGTATATGGTCTGGTCCGTGGGTTTTGACACTTTTTTTTGTGAGACTGTGTTATTTTATGCGCGTTTAAAAATTTTTATAAAAATATAAAAGAAAGTGACTTTTACTAAATATTAATACTTGACCCTCATTTAATATCTTATTCTTAAGTAAATCAAAATTGTTCTTACAAGAAAAAAATCGATAATATAATACCATCCTCTTAAAAAAAAAAAAAAAATTCCTAATTCTTACATAGTACTTATTAATAATTAAGTGAACTTTATGAATCTTTTTGAATCTAACTTAACTAAGAAATTAATAAATAAAATTTTTTTTTTCGATTCTTTTATAAACATGAATATTTTTTCATTATCAATTAATTAAATTTCCACAAATCATAACTTAGACTAAATAACTCATTTAATAAGTATTTTGAAAAATCATAAAAATATGAGCCTACTTATAAAATAATTTCGATTAGATATTGCATTAAGTATTACTATATTAATCCTTAAATAATAAATATTCCATTTAAAATTTATAATATAACTATCTAAACCTTTACTTTTTAAAGTGACACAAAAAAATATATACGTACAGTAGCCTTTGAGTATATATTGCTCAGGTATAACTATAAATATTATTTTTATAGTATAACTATAAAAAACTAAAATTACCAAACTACTCAATAAATAAATCCAATAGTAAATTGCATATTAATAATTTATATGAGACATAAGAAATTTAACAACAAATACTAATTTCAATTAAGTTATCAATAGAAATTACCTTTTATCTATGAATACGTAAGTTACCTATCAATAAATTTTAAAACCTTTCTATAAAATTCTTTTTTTTTACAACTAAGCGAGTTAAACAAATAAGTAATAATATTTACAATAACATATATTTATAATAATATTCATCTACAGTTAATAATAAATTCAATATTAATCAATAAATAATTCATTATAAGTGTAAAATAAAATAAAATAAATTGTTTTTTTTAATGTTTGATAAATATTTATGGGAGAATTCGTAAGCGCTTATAGAATTTTACTCAAAACCCTTTATAAATAGTCAACTATAATAATAAATTAATTCTTTTTCTTTTTCATTGAATAATGAAAACAATTAATTGTCAAATTATTACTAAAAACTTGTAACATAATTAATTAAGTTCAAATATATATGCAAACATAAAAGGTATAATACTCCTTCAAAATTTCCTTTGCATTCCTTCCTTCCTTTTGCGCTTAATAAAAAAAATTATCTCTTAATTAGACACCAAACCATCGTATCTCTTTTTTATATAGCATAAGAACACATGGAAAAACTAAAGCCTGTAAGTCAAACAGCCTACGAGGCGTGTAACCTGCTACTTTTTCGTTCCCTCCTTTCTTTTCTCTCTCTCTTTCTCTCTTACTTACTACACTAGAACTACGTTTTGCTTGCTCCCACACATAGTAACACAACACCGAAAAGATTTTCTTTTTCACTTGTTTCATCTCTTCTTTAAAATCTCTTAAGATAAAAATATCAAAATTTTAGTACACATATACATAGATTCATATACATACTTTCATAAAATCATACATACATTAATTCTATACTTCGGAAAAATTATTATATAATAAGACAGCGCCCGTCACCAAAACCATAAAATAAAACCGCTATTTTACAGTAAGAGAATACAAGTTCAATTGGATTAGATCATTTAAACTAATAATATATTCGCTAATAAACATAACAAAAGCTATACGTAAATAACATTCGCTAGTTTTTAATAATTATTATTTCGGTAAAGTTTACTTTTAATATATAATTGATAATACCATTAAAAATATTATTTTTTTTTGTTGTGTATTTGGCTATAAACCATCGTTTTTTTATTATAAATATTCTATTAACGCGCCGAATAACAAATATAACACATAAATCTCTGTTAAATAAACAAAGAACCCGCACCCCTAATCATTATTAATTATTTCGCACCTATCGAAGAAACAAAATAGAAAAAAAATTATATTTAAAAATTGAACTAATAATTTATCAAACAAATTTTTTTCCTATGAATAAAAGTGTACACGTATACATATATAGTTTAATACGCATAAACCAATATAGCGAGGAAACGCGGATAAATATCTCCCTGACCATTGATGGCGCGTGCTAAGGCATAAACTACGTATAACACATAGACGAGCGAGTCCACGTATAAAATCGACTCCACCTCTGGAAAGCACCAATTATAAAAAAAGGGGTTTTTCATCAAAATTATTATACACAATTTTTGTTTAATGATCATACAGCTTCAAGGCGTATTAGCACATCTACAATCACGAATTGATGTACTAGAAAGTCTTACCTCTGAACAGCAACTAAACATTATTTAACTCGCAAAAATTAACTATAATTTAAGAAAAAAACTCGCGGAAGTAAAAAACGAACTGGAAAACCAGTATAGTGACATTAAATATTTAACCATTGCATGCGAAGCCAACCGATTACAAATTAAAGGATTATTTTTCCACGCAAAAGATAAACGCGGGAAGTTGTTGAAAAAAATTAATCAACTTGAAAACACAATCAAGTTGATCACCAAAGAAGTCTCCAATTTAAACATACTTTGATTGTTTTTGATAAAGGAAACTTTATTGACGGTATTAATACTAACCGCCTCGCTCTGGTAGACATTTACAAAATCATATTTTCCTTTTTTTGCGACTACTCTTATACGCATTCATTATTATTTCTTATAATACGTTAGTGATAATCAACAGCTAAGTACAAGGGCCAACAGACAGTCTCAATAGGAAACTCTTGATGACTCTCTAAGCTCTATTTTGTTTTTGTTTTTTTTTGCTTGCAAACAAGAAACTTTTTTTTTTCTTCACGGTTGACCGGACTCAACAAAGTTGACGTCTGCTCCTGAGTAATCTAGGGTGATCAGACTCAATCAAATTGACGTCTGCTCCTAGAGTGGAAAAATTTTTCTTCTTTTCCTGTTATTTAATCGAAGTGGATCAAACTCAATGCAGTTAAAGTTTGCCCCCAATTCGTTTAGGTTGACCGGGCTCAACGAAGTTGACGTCCGCTCCAGACTAGCTTACTTAAATTAGCTAAAGATTTTTAACTTTTGTTATTATAAGAGATCGTTTAATAAATCTTTCTTTTCAATACTATTGAATTGATAATTATAATTCAACATTTATTATTTGACTACAGTTTAATATCTACATCAAATACAGAGCCTGGCTTCTTCGATTCAACAATTTAATGTCACGAAAAACAGCCATTAGTTACAATCGAGAATTGAAAAAGACCCTTAAATCAATAGGCGTTCCCCGTAAAGAGTATACAAAATATAAAAAAAACATTAAAAATATACTATTTAGTTTTATATTAAAAGTTTGCTTTTAACCGCAAAAGGAAACATACGTAAAATACGCTATAAAATAAAAAGGTAAAAAAATAATAATAACTCAAAATATTAGTAAAATACAAAAATTAATAATGGTAATAAAAATTTTAATTACGCCACTGCCACTAAAGTATTGCTCAATTCAAGGGTTATTTTCAAAATTATATGAAGGATATCGCCGACTTAAAGATCGCACTGTCGTTTTTCAACACCTTCACCGAATCACAGCTTATCCAAGAAATAGACTAGGACTTTATAGAATATTTGAATCAAGAGGAGGAAGAAGACACGGCAAAAATCGACGAAACATTAAAATCATTTTGCGGAACCCTTCCAAATACGGGAATAAATACTTCCAATAAATTAGATCTTAAAAATAACTAAGGTGGTAAGATAGCTTGGAATTAACCCTCCCCCCCTTCTTATCCATGATCTCTCTACCCAATGGTCCCCTGGATTTAAATCAACTGACTAACTTATTGGATAATTTCAACGTAAGAGTAAACTCATATAAAGCTTGGGTTGAAGAGGCAGAAAACACCATTTTAACACAGCAAGAAATTATAAGCGATTTGCAAAAGACCATATATACTTTGCAAGAAAACTATAAAAAAACTAGCAAACGATACGAAATCTTCACGCGCCTGGATATTAGAAAGAACCGAGAAATTAGAAGCTAGGGTAATCATAACAGAGGAAGTCATAATAAAACTGTGCAAGGAATTTCGACACCTACAAGTCACAAGAAAATAATTTCATAAGCACCTATCTTGCCCTATTAATAACAAAAGAGCAAGAATATCAAAGATTGCTAAGCTTAAATCATAGGTTAGCCGTTTGCGAACGCCGGGCCATAACTGTTGACAAAGTGTTGGAACTACAAGGAAAATACCTGACCAACGTCGAAAAGACCGCCATCAATTCAAAGGCTGTACATCACACTTGGAACAAACGACATAGTACTCTACACCATCGGACTCAGAAGAAAATAATAGAATTAGACAAACGGCTTACAAAGGAGGATATTAACATATTAAGTCTCGCATTTGATTTTGTGAAACTTTCTCTCCACGGATAGCAAGGCAAGTAAGAAAAAATAATGGGAGAAGAAGGCATGGCTCAGAATATAGCTAACCTGACGCACCACCAAAATATCACCGGTGCTCTCCTTAACACTATGGGAGAATGCATGGCAGTGCACCAAGCACTGCTACACATTCCCCTATACGATGACAAGAATATGCCACTTAAGAAATTCCTACAGGACGTAGAAAATGGGTTTAACATATGTCCTGAAGGAATTCGCAATGCATTTTTTAAGGGTGTGATTGCGAAGTTACGTGATACCGCCAGAGATGCAGTCAGCGGGACCGAGATCAATAGCGTCGAAACTCTTAAAAATGCCTTAAAGGAATATTTTTTCCCCAAAAAGACGTACTCCCACTACTGCACCGAGATACAAGGAATCAGAATGCCGAGAAATGAAACTGTAATAGAATATTACAGTCACATTAAAAGACTTATGGAAGGAGCCACGGCCTCACTTAAGGAAAAATCCCTCCTTTAATTAATCTCGCCTATGACCTTTTTTATAAAAAACATTTGAAAGTAGAGATCTTTTCTTTCTTTTTTTGTACGTTTTTCTAGACCTTAAACAACCTGAACGACAGTTGTTTTAAATTAATAAAAAAAATCAATTATCAAATCTGTGAATAGAGTGTTACGAATTTCAGGATTTTTTATATTTCTTCAAAGTTTTATTAAATCTTTCGGAGAAAAATTGCTCTAAAAACTTCATATTGGCTCTATCTTTAAACTAATGGATATAATTAGTATCGCTTATAAGTGCTTAAAACCTTACAAAAGTGGTAAAAGACCAAAAAATTAAAAAATTTTATTTCATTTTATTTTATTTTATTCAATATACGGGCATTTCTGCCCTTTTGCAAATATTTTTATGCATATAAGACAATACAATTGACAATTTTGTAGAAAAATGATAAAAAAATTTTGTTTTTCATTAGAGGGTAATGAGATTTTGTTAATTAATTTCTTTCATGTTTGATAATATTTAATAAATTTGCATTTTTGCTTTAAGAGTAGATTTACTAGTTAGTATTTATCACTATAATTATATAACATCATTATTAAAATTATTATTTGAAGTTATTTATTGTGGATAAAGTATACAATAATACTAATTATGCTATTATAATCAAAATATTCTATTTTTTTAATTTTTTCACGAATGTTTTCTTATTTGCATCAGAAGTTTCTTCATTAAATTCATCAACGCATTGAATTAAATATATCTTCTGTTCCTCACTTTTTATTAATACATTTATATATTCTTGGCAAAGATAAACAACTCTTTCAGAGCAATCATTAACAACTATTAAGGTTTCAAGTTTTTCTTGATTTGCTCTGTAAGATTTCGATTCACTCCATTGGCTACAATCTTGTCCTGAAAATGTTACATCCAACTGAAATCTCTCAAAAATGACTAGTTCGTTGATTAACAAAGTAGGAAAGGTCTTTTTGCAAGAATTCTTCTGTGCTAATGTCAAATTCAAATTTTTTAGAATCTTCATCTAAACTTTTGTTTTGAAGAGCCTGATACCATTTTTTTTAATCTCCCACGATACTCTATTATCAAAAAATGCTAAAGCGCATAACTCAGATGACAGATACCACAGATGATTTTTAAGTTTTTTTAATGTTACCGATGAGATATTAACATCAATATTTACATATTCATGAAGTTTTCTGAAAAGCTTCAAGTCATTGTATGGAGCGAAAATTGTCAAATTAGCTTGAAACCACCATTCGACGTAAATGAATACAATAAATTTGCATAAGCTATAAAATTCATTCGTTTCACGAAATTAAAGCGTAAGTTTATTTCTCAATAAATAGATTTTTAAAGAATAAATAGCCTTGGCCATCCATCTGGCATGATGACATGCACCGGGCCTACGAAGCGTAAAGTTATTCTTATCTCCCAAGAACATTAAACATAATTCTAATAGTTCTTTATAATCATCCCTAGGATGGTTTTCT
Source organism: Anastatus disparis (assembly GCA_017163975.1). Classification (NCBI taxonomy): domain Eukaryota; kingdom Metazoa; phylum Arthropoda; class Insecta; order Hymenoptera; family Eupelmidae; genus Anastatus; species Anastatus disparis. The sequence continues at coordinate 984,847 of JAFFSR010000216.1, forward strand.
TCAAATTGGGTTTTTATGAACTTAATAATATTGGGAACTTCAAACTGTAATAGCGGTTCAAGTTGTTCCAAACCATTCTCTACGTTTAATGATTTCATATTATCCCATCCATCACGAAATCTTTTGAAAACTGGATTATTTGGTCCACTTGTACCAGGGAATTTCTCAATAAAAGCTGCATTGAGTATGATCTCCAAAACATGATGTCTGCATGCTATATACAATAAATCTTTTTTAACCATTTCCTCTAAAATTACGGCAGCTCCACCTCTTAGTCCTAAATTTGTGTTGAAAGAAAATCTATCAGGAATAATTTTTCCATCCCAGTGAACTATAACATGAGGTATTTCTCGATCTTTAAATCTTTTTTTTTAATTTTTCAGCCCTTTTCTGTCTAAGCTTAGACCGTGCTATATTAATGGACTTTCTATTGAGAATGAGTGATTCAATATCAATGTCTAAGACATGTGCAACTGTACCAACTAAATGTATAGTATTCCTATCTGATACTCTGCACTTATTAAATGCATCAACAACTTCGGGTGTCATAACGTCTACTGAACCTCTTTAATTTTTTCTCAAATAATTGCGTCCAATTGGAGGATATATAGATCTAGAGCTACTTTGAGAAGTTGTGATTGTGTCATCACTTGAAGTAAGTTGAGATCCTGGTTTCAATAAGGTTGATTCACAAACTCCTCTTGCAAAATAATAAAATTTTTTTTTGTTAAATAATTTTTGATATTTAAAAAAAAACTTCGGGCCGTAAACTTCTTGTTTCGCAAATAAAGCCTTTCCATACCAGTTGCGTACAGTATTTTTCGCCATGAGAGCCAAAAAAGAGCAACGAATTTGCGATTTTAGGGTTAGAATGGCGAAAAAATAATTTTTTTAAAACTTTTTTATATAATAAAAATATAAATTATTTAACAATAATTTTTAAGAGAATTAAAAAGCCCTTTTACGTGCTTGCCTAAAATAAAAGTATCATATACACCATGGGACTACCAGCGCTTATATCGAAGGTCGAGACGAACAACGGGCCATTTCATTTTTATTTGAAGAAACAGGCTATTTTGTTTTTATAGTAGACTTTTTCTTCAACTAAAAACGAAATAGCCCATTTCTTCAAACGAAAATGAAATAGTCCGTTATTCGTCTTAACCGTCGATATAAAACATTCAAGAATCGTTTTTATTATAGAACGAAGTGACGCTTCAAGCATTCAATTACGCCTACGCCCTCAGCCATTTGCCTCGTTCTCAAACATTTCTTTCATACCATAAAAGCGCATGGCAGTCCCTCGGTTATAATATGCTAATATGCTACTTAGAAATAAATAAAGAATGCCTCAAAACGCAGCGATACACTTGCTATTTTTTGTAAATGTAGCTTTGTTCAGGATTCCGATGAAATATCAGTGGGATACCATAATAATCCATGTTAGATTATACACTTCCGTCATATTTTTTCTCATATTAAATCATAAAAAGATTTAAAACATTTACAATACAAATATTTAACAATAATTTTCAAGTAATTATTTTGAGTCATTAACTTTTTAGTGAAAAGTATGACTATTTTTAGTATAAATATTCCTTAAAGTTTGCATTTGATGATAAAAGGGTAATTTTAAATTAAGAGATTTTTTTTATTGCATATCTAATCCCAAAGTTCAGGTACTAATTGAAAAGTGAATAAATGATTTTGTATTGAAAAGTGGTTGTGGTGTAAAAAATATAGTTTTTTATTTGACTATAACGGAATACAATTTTTTTATTTGACCTTAAAATAATCAAATTTTTTCTCCAATCATGTATGCCAGTCAAATATGATTTTTTCTGAGTTTAAAATTTTGATTTCCAGTTATAAATTTATTTTCATGTAGGAAAATTGTATGCGCATTAGGTTTTGTCAAAGAAATTTTTTTCTTCGAATAAAATATTTCTGAGTTCAAAACAAATAATTTCTGTTAACTGATTTTTTTCTCAGTAAATCATTTTATTTTTATGACTACAATCAAGCTACTTATTAACTCTAAAAACTGTTGATTATTATCTTGATTGCAAGATTTTATAATCATAAAAATAAAACAAGATTTATGAAAAAAAAACAGTTAATAAAAATTATTGACTGTTTTTCCAATATTGACCAATTGGATGGAAATTGGTTTTAAGTATATTTTTTTTACATGAAATCCTAAATATGACTCAAAATAAAATAAAAAATTTATTAAAAGTTATACTTGAAAGTATTACATGATGGGTAAAAAATTGAAATTGTTTTATTACAAATAAATAAAATAGTTTTATACCATAATCCACCCCTAAATATAAAATGTAGCATTTCTTTATAGCTATGTATTTTATATGCTGACTAACTTTTGAGTATTATTAATAAATATATTATGTAAATCAATACATTAACTTTACCAAAGAGTTAAATGATTAACATCAAGAACAAAATTTTTAATCGATAAGTAATGTGTTTTTAAGTTGTTTTAAAAGAAAATATAAAATATAATTTTTCTTGCTTATTGCTTTTACAAAATAAGCAAAACTTATTAATCGTAGAATTTGAAATCAAGTAATAATTTAAATAAATTATCTATGTATAAATGATATATATATTTACTTGTATTTTTGTCCATTGCATCTTCTAAACCTGATTCTTTGGGTTGAGAAATAATCATTGTATCTAAATCACTGGTAACGATAGGAACATTTTCATTTAATGTTGAATCATGAACATGTAATTCTTTATTTTGCTCTTTATCTGCTTCAATAATTAATAAGTCTTCAGCATTATCTAGTAATTTTAAAATGAAGTATCTTAAAATCGTAATCATTATAGAATATTAATATAGGATTAAAGAAACATTATTTTGCTAGTTTAGAGAATTTCGCAATTTAATGATTTATCGTAATTAACAGTATCATTTATAAAATATTTACATGTATAAAAAATATTTAAATTATCGCGAATCTTAAAACAATTTATTTATAAAAGTAATATTTTTTATCTAAACATTTAGTATCAAAGTCTCTATTTTTTATACTTTTTACTAGCTGTATATTAGAGTTATAATTAATAACGTGCATTAATATAATTAATAAGTTATTTTTATTACTACCTTTATTTTTTAGAACTCTTATTATTTCTTTCGTTTCAGCAATTGGTTTAGAGAGTAGATCATCTTTTTCGTGAATATTCATTGACAAAAAATAGTATTTTGAGAAACGTCAAAAATATTAAACAATTTTTCCATAAAGGTAATTTTCATGTCAATCATTGATTTATTTTTTCTAAATTTATCAAATTCCAAATATAATTTATTTAATTTTCTACTACAGTAGTCTTTTCTACATGTTTCAATTGAAGCCTTATCTCATAAGGTTATTACTTCAATAATAATTGATTTAATAGCATTCAAAACGCTCATTTTCTCATTTTTGGTTTTGTAAAACAAAAATTGAAGAACATCTAAATTTCTTGGTAATTTAAGATCATTGAACTTACTGATCATATTACTAGATACTCTCATAAAGTCAGCATGCGTTGATACAGAACTCATTGTGTCAAACTAGTTGTGTTCTGCTGAATGCAGATTCTATAAATAATATAAAAACAAAAATATTTAAATATAAAAAATTTAGTTAGTTTTAAGGGTATGGTTTCACGCTACTTTACCGATCGAAAATTATAATTTTATAAAATTACAATTTTTGAAAAAACTATACATCGGAATGAGTTTTCCTTTTATAGATCACTTCATTTAATTTCGATGAAGGGCGGAAACTCTAAAAATTAGCGGAAAAAAGCGTTAATCGAAGATAATTAAAAAAACAATTTTCTCAGTTCGAAAAAATCAAATTTCTCAAAAACCGTGTTTCGTAGGGAAATTTCCTATTCAGGATCAGTTTATTTTTGAAAAATGAAGGGCGGAAACTTGGTTTGATAAATCATATCGCAAAAAAGCGAAATTACATTTCTCTAAAAAGATGCGATCAGCTGTAAGAATACAATGGCCGTGCAAGAAGCCATGTTTCATAGTTGGCATCAATGCTAATGTATAGTTTGATACGCGCCAACTTCAAATTCGAATTTTAAATGTAAATTGAATTTTTTTTATATGTACAATTTCTACAAATAAACACTTTTTCAACATAAAACTGTTTTATTTTATTTAAAACATAAATATGTAAAAAATTTAATATTAAAATAATGAAAGAGTTAATTAAAATAAGTTAAATGAGCATTTAATCACCCTTAATGGTTTAATAATAAAAGAAACCAAATCTAAACTACCTTACGTATTAAAAGACAACGATAAAAGAGGGGAAGCAGGATGGGTACTGCGGAAACTGGTAAATAAATGTTGTAGTTTATTAACGTTAAATAAACAAATCTTTTGATTATTTATTCAAAATAAAAGAAAAGAAACTGGCTTAAGGCCTACAGTGATAATATAACGAAGGCAGTGCATAAAAAAAGCAAACAAATGTATTTATGTTCAATTACTCAATGAAAATAAATGATTATTTGTGTTTGAAATCTTTGGTAATGAATCAGAAAAGTATTAGTTCTCTTTGCTGCCGGTGGGTGATGTGGTGCAAGTCTAATAGCCAGCTGTAACAATAAATCAAAGAAAAAAATAGATGTCGTTAATAATTATAAATGAACAAACGGTAATGGATTGCAGCGGTTAAAATCGGAATCTACTTTACCGGTGGTAGGTGATACACGGCCTAACAACGGACGTTTCGGTGGAAGGATGTGAATGAGAAAATTGCATAAAGTATACTCCTAGTATGTAGTAGGTAGGATCTCTTGATGTATACTCCAAACGAGAAACAAAGAAGGAAAACGTGCAAAGTATACTCCTAGTGCACGAGGACGTAGGTGAGGAACTTGACTCAATGTTAATACTAAGAGAGTCAAGGAGTCAAAAGTAAAGACTAATTATAGCATGCAAAGTTCTCCCCCTATTACATGCTAGCAGTACGACGGTCAGGTAAGGAGTGATTTAGAGAGCCCACGACGGCTTTTATATAGCTAGCGGCTCACTTTTCCCACTGAGGGAGTAACGCCACGTAGCGGCTCAGCGCCCGTACTAGCGTCGTCGGCCAAGCGCCAGCTGTCTAAGCACGCGATTTGAATCGTCACAATATATAGTTATTAATATCAAGTTTGAGTAATATGAATAAAAATTAAATAATTAAACAAGATTAAAATTTCTATTTTCAAATACCAAACAATTACATCAATCGAAGCACAGAGAGAAGAAGAAATTTTAAGTATGTTTAAGGCGACTATGGAGGAAAGGTTAAATTTCCGTTTTATAGTTTACAAATTGCGCTTTTAATTTATAAAAGTTTTTGGATTTTTAAGTTTTCTACTATTCTGTGGATTTCGGAAAATGGTGGAAAATTAAAAGATCTGGAAAATCTCATAATAAATTATTTGCAAAAGAAAAATTCAAACCTTATCTAAACTCTGAAGTCGCCTCAAAGATTAGCAAACTACAATAGAAAATAAAGAATGGGTAAAGAAAAAAGAAATCGTTGGTGAATTATAGTATATTATGCAGATAAGAAATAAATTCGCATATTTTTGTTGAAAGAGAAATAGACTTCACTTCCAAATTGCACAATGAGCTTTATTTCTACTGCAACAGAGGCCACTTTATCAACTTAAAAAAAACGAATCCTATTAAAAAAAATATAATTGAAATTATAATATTAAAATTTTATTATATTCGTAATATATCATTTTATATAAAAATTGGAAATTTGTTTAATCATTTCAATTTATTTATTTATGTAATAAATAGTTTAATATAATATTATTTAAATGAAATATCAATATTTCATTGATAAAATATTCATATTTTATAAAATTTTAGCAATTTATTCAATTTTATATATTTATAATTTAACGGGAATGAAGTACTTAAGAGGAGGTCACGTATCTCCGTCTTTTTTTAATTGAAGAATTATTTTTTTTAATAACTTATAAATTTAGCGAACAATTAAGAGAAAGACGCATCTCGTATTACAAAAAGCTAAATTTTCTTTGAAGGAATAATTAATTTTATTGTTTTATTTTTAAGAAAACCTTGAAAAACTAAATTTTTTACCCTAACCCCCATGCTTCAAGTTTTTCTTGAAAACAATGCGATAAAATCAATTGTTTCTCATTGAAGAGAATATTGCTTTTTGTAATACGAGATGCGACTTTCTCTTTGTTTTTGCTAAAATGATTAATTTTCGTAAAAAAACTCAATCCTTTGATTAGAAAAGGACAGATACATTTGACCTGCTATTAATTCTTGTAAAAGCAAGAATAAAGGTTTTTATTTCTGCTAAATTTTAAAAGTCAGTAATATCTTACTTTCAGTATACTTTTTAAATTAATAAAATATCTATTATTGGGATAGTAGCAGATTACCGACCCTGGACGGATAGAATTTTTTACGAAACGAGAAGAATTCAAGCCAAGCCAGAGGCGAGGTTTGTAACTCATTCCTTAAAAAAGCCTATTCATCCAAGTTGCGTACTATATTTTACGTTTATAAAACTGAGGAAGAAAAAATAAGTTGCGATTTTGAATTTTGAAGTACGTAAAATGATTTTATTGACTACAGCAAAAGTCAGATATGTGATAGTTCAGAAATATCAGTACATAAAGAAGAAGAGAGGGTTAAAAAAATTTTAATACTATAATTTTATATTTATTAATTAAAAAATTATAAAATAATAGTTTTATTTATTTTTTTTTTAATTATATATTATACTTAATTACGTAACAAATTATGGGGGAAATTGAGAAATTCTTACGTTATTTTATATTAAGGGAAAGGGATTGAATCTGGAAAAAAACTCCTTACGTAGTTTAAGAATGACCCGTAACTGGTGAAAAATCATTGCGTTTAAGTACCCTGGTAGAAAATTCACCATCTCAAATGGTGAAAAAATTAACGATTGGCCAGCTTTCTTAGTCAATTTTTAGCCAGCACTGGTAAAAAACTGTCTAAAAAATGGTGAATGATTTAATTTTAAAGTTGAAAAATTGGAACTTAATTATTAAAATTTACATATATTTATTATATATATATATATATATATATATATATATATATATATATATATATATATATATATACTATTTTGACTGATGTTCGATTTTCTTTTAATGTAACTATATATATTATTAATTGTTTCATAAATAAGTCATTTGATTTATTGCGCGTGAGCAGATAGTATAGTGCTGCAAACATTTTGCGTGGAGTATAGCTGTTAGGTTATATATTTATATAGCGACAGCAGATGTTAGCAGAAAAGCGTGATCATAACCTATTTTCTTCTTCTTCTTCTCTCTTTTTATTGGCCTTTTCCAGACTTTTTATTGTCTATATGATAGGCCATCATCTGGTAATTTTATTATTTTGATATTTTTAGTTTTGCCCAGTGGGACTTTTTATAATTTTTGTATTTTGCCCATTGGGACTTTTTTTTGTATATTTTTGTGTTTTTCGGGTCTATTCCCTCGGAAAAACTTCGAAAATTATTCTTTCTAATTTTTCCTAGGGAATCAAACCCCGGTCCACTGGGACGCAAGGTCAGTTGATTTTTACAACTGCACTTTTTCATCCCTTAGCGACGGCGCTCATAAGTGTGTTCTGTGTACAAAGCACATGAAACAGAGGTGCTCGTTTGGAAAACAGCCGAGAGCGAGATTCGATCTCGGTTCCCCAAGAATACGACTCCAACGCTCCTACCGATTGTGCCACAGACCGGCTCAGTATAACCTATTTTGCTTAGTTAATATTGAAAACAGTGAAAATGTCGAATAAGAAAAGAAAATATACAGAAAAGAATGATGCTAAACATATTGATCTATTAATTTTAAATTATAAAGAGTTTATACCAGAAAGATCGTTTAAAGAAGAATTTGACAATAATTTGCAAGAATTAGATGAATGTCTTGAAATATACACTGAAGAAGTTGAAATGATTTTTTTAATGCATATTATGAAGACTCAATGTGTGACAATGAAATTAGTGATCAAGAAAATAAAACTGGCTGATTCCATTCAGATTCATGTAGGCCGTCACTAATCGAATTTATTTTTTTCTTCTAAGTAATAAAAATACCTTCTATTATGTATATGAAGATAAAATTTACCTCGTAGAACGCTCAAAAATTTTTTTTTTTTACTACAGCAATTTTAGTGTTGGATGTAAAAATGAAAATTCAAAAATTGAAAATGAACCTCTACTTTTAAATGACTATACCTCCGTCAATTTTTAACCTTTTTGGGCGTTCTTTTAAAAAAGTGTGCGGAATTCTGTCTAGTTTTAAATGCAATCTCGATTTTTGTAATACAATTTGATCTCACTGAGTTATTTACGAAAAACCGAAAAAACCGATTTTTTTCAAACACCATTTTCTCAAAAACTATATATTTTTTTTTTTTTTTTGAAATTTTTATATGATTTTATACATAAAAAATACTAACTTTTAGGGTAGGTGAGAATATGCGATTTTGCCTTATTTTTTTAAGCAGATTTTTAAACGTTTTTTTTATATTTTCGATTTTAAAACATTGATACCATGGCGCATCGTACTATTTTTCCAACTTTACGTGTTCTTACAACTATTTTTATGCTTTTATTTATTAACATAACAAAAATATCAACAATAATCTTTAAAATAAACCCCGTATCGAATATTTTGATCAATTAGAACCAAAGTTATGACGATTTAAAGTTTAAAAAGAAATGCTGAAACTTTACATAAATATGATATTTAGGCAGGAAGCAAAAAGAACGTTTTGCGCAGGCGCTAACGACAGAGTATAGCATACGTTATATATCTCTGTCTCTTTCTTTTCCCCATATAATGTCTAATATACCTAGCCTTTTTGCTCTTCATCAAAAATCATAGTAAGAACAAAACAAAGGCAGATATCAAAATCTTTTTCTGTTTCTTTTTCAAAATCTCTTAAATTTGAAACAAAAACAACAAAATGTATACATTATAATGTATATGTATACATTGTATATTATATTATTATTTAGTAAAAAATGTGTGTGATGAAAAATGTGTGCATTGAAACAGAGTGTATCGAAGAATAACTCTATCAGATTAAATAATAAATTTTTTTTTTATTAATGAACTATCATTACGAGTGTTACCGTGTAGTGTATTATCGTGTAGTGTATATAATAGAACAAAGCATAGAATCTTTAAAAATGTGTGTGATGAAAAATTAGAATAATTCATAATCTCTTTTTTTATTAATGAATTATCATTACGAGTGTTACCGTGTAGTGTGATATCGTGTAGTGTATCTAGTAGAACAATATAGCATAACGTTTACGTTATACGTAATTTTAGTTGACAACTTTCGGCTTGGCTATGGTGAAAAATTGTATACGCGCCACGGGAGTGAAGGGGGACATCTTAACCCGCGCGTATGTTATCGCCCGAGCCGAAGGCGAGGCCCTTCCCTCCCTTGGTGCGTAATATACTATTTCTGTAACAGGTCATGGTAAAGGCGCTTGTGACGGTATTGGTGGTTTAGTTAAACATTATGCTACCACGCATAATCTGTCCAAGAAGAGTGCAGATTTTATTAGAAACGCTGAAAATTTCGCCACTCACGTATCAAAATATACTTCGTCAATTAACATTCTTGTTATCCGCAAGGATGAGTTAGAAGTTTTTCGACAGACAAAAAAATGGAATGGTTAGGAAATGCAAAAGAAATTAAAGGTATTCAAAAGATTCACTGTTGGAAAAGTAAACGAAACCAAATCTACACTGCCAAAACTTCGAGACATGAGTGGCAAGAAGTAAATTGAATGGCTTTATTCGAATTCGGATTCTTTTATTCACATTAGTTCTCAATTCATTAGTGTTCATTTCTTAATTGTACCGCGTATTATTTGTTCATTGAAAATGACCAAATAATATATTTTAGTATTTAAAAATTTCACCTTTTCGAAATTTGAAATTCAAATTCAAAATTCAAAATTCAAAATTCAAAATTCAAAATTCAAAATTCAAAATTCAAAATTCAAAATTCAAAATTTAAAATTCAAAATTCAAAATTCAAAATTCAAAATTCAAAATTCAAAATTCATAGTAAATATATTTATTTAAAGTTTCAGCATTTTTTTTTAAACTTTAAATCGTCATAACTTTGGTTCTAATTGATCAAAATATTCGATACGGGGTTTATTTTAAAGATTATTGTTGATATTTTTGTCATGTTAATAAATAAAAGCATAAAAATAGTTGTAAGAACACGTAAAGTTGGAAAAATAGTACGATGCGCCATGGTATCAATGTTTTAAAATCGAAAATATAAGAAAAACGTTTAAAAATCTGCTTAAAAAATTAGGCAAAATCGCATATTCTCACCCACCCTAAAAGTTAGTATTTTTTATGTATAAAATCATATAAAAATTTCAAAAAAAAAAAAAAAATATATAGTTTTTGAGAAAATGGTGTTTGAAAAAAATCGGTTTTTTCGGTTTTTCGTAAATAACATAGTGAGATCGAATTGTATTACATTAATCGAGATTGCATTTAAAACTAGACAGAATTCCGCACACTTTCGTTAAAAGAACGCCCAAAAAGGTTGAAAATTGACGGAGCTATAGTCATTTAAAAGTACAGGTTCATTTTCAGTTTTTGAATTTTCGTTTTTACATCCAACACTAAAATTGCTGTAGTAAAAAGAAAAATTTTTTGAGCGTTCTACGAGGTAAATTTTATCTTCATATACATAATAGAAGGTATTTTTATTACTTAGAAGAAAAAAAAAAAATTCGATTAGTGACGGCCTGCATGAATCTGAATGGAATCAGCCAACTATGAATTTTGATGAGTCTTATTTTAAATAAATCAAACATTTACAAGAGTGGGTTGTAATAAACAATATTGCTCATAAGCATGTTGATGATCTTTTGAAAATATTAAAAGAAAAGTTAATTCCTGTTCTGCCCAAGTGTACAAAAACGTCAAGTCTCAGTGATGTTCTTTTTAATGTAAAAGAATGGGAAAAATAATATTTTACTTTTTAAGAATTATTCTAAAATAAATATTATATTAAAATTTTATTGTTTAATAATTTATAATTTATAAATAATTTATTATTTTAAAAGTGAAGAGTTCTAATTTTTCAATTAAAATATTATAATAAAATTAAATATATTCACCATTTTTTCGTCAACTTTTCACCATGAAAGGTCGCTAGTTAGCAGGGTATTTGGCCATGATTTTTAGCATTTTTTGACCAAATCGATAAAAAATGGCCTATGCTTAGCCAAAAGATGCTGAAAATTTCTACCAGGGTAAAATTATTTTTTTAAAATATTTAGTCATTTGATCATATGACTCTTCTACAAGGCACTGATTTGCAGAGAGAGCCATTGTCTACGCTTTGAGCGAAAATGCAAATTCATTTAATGTTATGAATCATAAAAAAATTAATTAACAAAAAATCATTATCCTTTAATGAAAAATAGAACTTTATTCTGATTTTTCTACAAAATTTTTTCATTTTTTGGTCTTTTACCACTTTTGTAAGGTTTCAAGCACTTATAAGCTATACTAATTATATCCATTAATTTAAAGATAGAGCCAATATAAAGTTTTTAGAGCAATTTTTCTCCGAAAAATTCAATAAAACTTTGAAAAATCCTGAAATTGATAACACTCTATTTATAGATTTGATACTAGATTTTTTTTATCAATTAAAATGAATTGTGGTTCAAGTTGTATAAGGTCTAGAAAAACGTACAAAAAAAAGAAAAAAAAGGTATTGGTCTCTACTTTTAAATGTTTTTTATAAATATGGTCATAGGCGAGATTAATTGTTTCAAAACTATTAAATTCTTGTATTTTTGCTGACGGTTTAGATATATCGATTTTAGATCAAATTTTTAAAACAAGTGTATGTTGGGATCAGGATGGTTTAGAAAGACTTATAAAAAAAAATTAAAGGTCTTGACGTCTACTTTCATTAAATAGTTTTTCATAAGGTCCGCCGAGGAAATGTAATACTATAAAGCCACTTAATTAAAAAAAAAGTTTTTTTTCTTCGATATTTTTTAGTTTATGGGATCAGTATTCTCATCAGGCATAATAATTATAGGAATAAAAAATTTTTTTACTAATTTTAGGACTAAATAAGATGAACTAATTTTATATAGACTAGGGGAATCAAGTTTTAATGGTTCAAAATTATAATAGAATTGGTTTTGCTAAAAAAAGAGTAAAAAACAGCATTTTTCATTACGGCCTGGGTAAAACTATATTCCTGAAGGTTGTAAACAGTTTAAATCATGTTTTTAGATATCAAAGAAGTGATATCGACGAGTGGAGCAAGGATTTTCAACGTTTGGGAAATAAGTGCCACCCTAATATATATATATATATATATATATATATATATATATATATATATATATATATATATAAACATCCTGTACCTTTGTTTTTGGGATTCTGTATGATTTTTCACACATCAGGAAGGGTATATACAAAAAGATCGACCTTAATGTTGTGAAATACCTTACAATTAGGACTTAAGATAAGTTCTTATTGGTTCAATTAAAAATTTTTTAGTGATTTTTAATTAAAAAAGTAAAGTATTCATACTAAAGAAATAATTTCTTCAAAAGAAAGAACTCCCCTTTACTGCTATGCCTTAACATTGGAACTTTTCTGGGACGTCCCAGAAAAAAACGAAAATCCCAAAAACAACTGATGCATTGTAGATTTCATCGTAGAAACATCCGTTATAAACATTTAAATTTATATATATATATATATATTAATATCCAAAATTCAAAGTAGCAAATAACATATGCATTTATTATACTAGGATCTTCTAACTCTCAAGATTCGTTCCCAGCAGGTGGGTCAAACAATACTTCTGCAGATAATTATGGAAGTTATCAAAATACTTACTCTGGTAGCGCATCAAGTGGATCAACTGCAGATTATAATCCATCTCCCCCTCGACCTCCTAGTCAAAGTAACACATCTCCACACACAAGTAAGTAATTATACAAAGAGTCCTCTAAAGGTATTATAAATTCATGAATAATGAGTGTAAGACTAATTTCAGCAAATTAAAATGTGTAGGAACGAATGGTTCACGTTCTTTCTTTTAGATTGCATAAGAAGCTGTATATGTCTGAATTAATCGAGATGTTGTGTGACGAGCTTTATTTTAAATTTTTAATTGTGGCTTGCAAGTATAAAGTTGTATAATTTATGCTTGCAAATCCAAAGCACTGTTACGTCTGGAAAATGTAAGCCTTGGCGCCAGTTGCTAGAGTTGAATTCCCTTAAAGATCTCGGTTATTTCACCGAATAAGCTTTAGCTGATAGCAATTTTTTTGAGAGTGTATAAAAAGAAAGTAAAAATAAAAAGAAAAGCACTTGAAAATTCTTAAAGAGAATTTTCTGTCAAATTTCTCTTTTATGGAAATTTTACGGAATGCCAAGGTTAATAAAAAATGCTATGTAGACAACTGCTTAAGTCGGCAACTGTTTACAATCATCATTCACATAAACTGATTACCGTTGGTAAATGATACACATTATATAGAATTTCTTAATAAAAAATAAGAAGAGTAAGGAATTAATAGATAAAATAAATCTTATTACCATTACTTACTTTTATTTGTTGATGTCACAGTCGATTATAATTTTATACAACAGTGAATAATCTTTCAATTTTAAAATTTATTAATTTGAACAACAAAAATATTAAGAAAATTAAATATTTAATGGCGATAAACTATAAATTTTATATTTTAAAGATTGAACAGATAATGAATCGAAAATTCAAAGTTTTTGTCAAGAGCTTAAGTATTTGCATGAAATAATGACTGACTGTCATGTAAGGGCCAGTTTTTTTACATCAGAAGGCCCAAGCTTGCGTGAAAGCCGTCCCTCTTTATTGTTTTGTATATTAAAGGAGTAACATTATTAATTAGTGGGGATTTCATTTATTTTATATTGCTTTTTTTCTTTCTCTTATTATTCTTGAAAACAATTAATGCAAGTCTTATGCATTAAGTAGTCACTACAATTAAAATATAAAAAGAAAATAAAACCTTAAAAATAATTTGACAGAACACCAAATTAGTTTAAGATAATTTTAATTGATTATAATATACTGACTGATTCCATTCAGATTCATGCAGGCCGTCACTGATCGAATTATTTTTTCTCTTTTAAGAAGCGGCCGAACTATCTGTCTTTGTCTAATAGCGTTTTTCATCATTTATGTAAACACTATCCGGTATAACAAGAAAAAAATAGCAGCCCCCGCTAGATATTAGTATAATTAGTAAATTTTGTAATAACAACCAAACTTTTTACCGCATAGTTTTTGACTAATTAGAGACCTACTAGCAATCTAGAATATAACCTATCTTTTTTTGGTAGGTCTCTAATTATTCAAAAACTACGCAGTGAAAAAATTTGGTTGTTATTACAAAATTTACTAATATCTAGCGGGGGCTGCTATTTTTTTCTTGTTATACCGGATAGTGTTTACATAAATGATGAAAAACGCTATTAGACAAAGACAGATAGTTCGGCCCCTTCTTAAGTGATAAAAATACCTTCCTCAATTTTTAAATTGCCATAGTCCCGTTAATTTTTTACCTTTTTAGACGTTCTTTTGATGCGAATGTGTGGAATTTAGTCTTGTTCTAAATGATGTTTCGATTTTTATTATACAAGTTGATCTCTCTGAGTTATTCATGAAAAACCGAAAAAAGCTATTTTTTTCAAACGCCATTTTCTCAAAAACTATATGTATATATTTTTTAGTTTTTATATGTTTTTATACATAAAAAATAGTAAATTTTAGAATAGGTAAGAATATGCGATTTTGTCTTATTTTTTTCAAACAGATTTTTAAACATTTTTTTATATTTTCCATTTTAAAACATTGATACCATGGCGTATCATGCAATTTTTCCAACTACTACTTCCTTTTACAATTCGTTCATGCTTTTATTTAATAATTCATTAAAAATATTAACAGAAATCTTTACAATAAACTCTTGATCAAATTTTTTTATTAATTAGAACCGAAGTTATGACGATTTTAAATTTATAAAAATAGAAATTTTTTTTCGTTAAAAATTAAAATGTTTTATTCAGTTTGAATTTTGCGCCTACGATTTGAATTTAGTTTGTAGGAAGTTAACTGATAGTTTTTAAAACTAATCAATAATAATGGCATCATTGGTTGTTAAGACTAAGTGCAAGGATTTGAAAGAAAGGTACAAAAACGTAGTTTACGATTGCTCCAAAAATCCGTTTGGAGAATTATATGATTTAACGAAGTCTTTGAAGCGCTTGTATCCGAATACTTCTCATTCCAGAGAAGATAAAGTATGCTCTTAATGTTACAGAATATTTTCAGATGAAGTGAAAAATACACCTATTCCATCTACCTCAAGCAGTCAACAATCTTCGGAAGAAATTTTTTATAGTGAGGCTGTGATAGAACAGTTCAATCAGATTTCAAGTAATTAAAATTTTACCAATCAAAATGCCTCAGAGTATTAATATATATATATATATATATATATATATATATATATATATATATATATATATATAATATTTATTGATAATTTCAGCCTATTAGCCCAGAAATGGACTTGGTTACATCAATATTGTTACAATACCTTTTTCACATTTTTCGCATACAATTATTATTTCTTTATCATTTTTGCATCGCTATATACATCTTTTACGCGTACATTTACAAATCTCTTCATACATACACACATCCCTCATTCCACACTCTTTTCTTTTTACATGATCATTAACTCACTCTTTCTATTATAATTTTTACGCCATACACATTTTTTTAACACTTTTTTTTACAATGTCTGTGTTTTACTTTTTAACATCTATTTTATTTTATAGCGTTTGACTAGACTTTTTTTTTTTTTTTTTTTTATTTTTTTACCAACTTTATTCTTCTACCTTTAACTTTTCTATCACTTTGAAAACCTTACATAATTCCTTATTACCCTCTATACCGTTAAGCAGCCTTATTTTATTCCCTCTTATTTTAATGCACCCTTCAATTTCATCCCTTAATTTTTCACACTCCCATAACACATGTTCTAGTGACCCTGTTCTTGTCCAGTCTTGTCTACAAAAGTTACAAATTGTATCTATCTTTTTTAACCAATATTTATTTTCCTTCTCTGTATTTCCACATCTCGCCCGCGCTATAATATCGATCCTAACGTCATGGTGATCTTTTTTTAAGTACTCCGGTAAGCTATCCGTAATTATTTCTTTATACATTTTATTATACTTCGCTTCTCCTATTTTCTTATTACAGATTTGTTTTTCTATATCTCTGCTTCTTTTTAATACCATATCCTGGGCTGAGAACCCATTCTCTCTTCTTATTTCTATTTCTACGCTACTTAAACCTAAACTGTTATAAAATTTTTCTCTCTCTAAACTGTATCTGTCTTTCCCTGATTCCTTTATCTTTTCTCTCCAACAACATTTCACTAACCTATTCTCCCCAAGTCTATGTATTCTTTCTTCAAATCTGACTGCTCTATTACCCCAGCTAACTTTCAGTTTATCCAACCCTGTTTCTTTTAAAACTATGTGTCTTGGCGTACAAAAATCTAATCTTAACATCCATCTAACGTAATCGCTCTGAATTTTTTCTAACTCTTTTTTTTCCTCTCAACCCCATAGTTCCACACCGTAAGACATGACACTTTTTACTAAATATTCGAATAACATTTTTCTTCTTCTAAAGTCATTTTTACAGCTTCTTTCTCCTAATCCCCATGTTTTTTTTGCTGCTATCGTACCTTTTTTTCCATTTCCTTTATATGGTCCTTATAGTTACCTTCGCTGTTAAAAGTAAACCCCAAATATTTGAATTTTTTCACTTCTTCTAATTCATTTTTTCCCCATAACCACTTTTCCTTTTTGCTATTCCTACCTTTATTAAACACGACAATTTTAGTTTTTTCCGTACTTAAAATTAAGTCTCTGTCACCCAAAAAATTTTTTAAAGTACCCAACATATCTTTTAATGCCTCTCTATTATTTGCCAGCGAAACGACGTCATCCGCGTACGCCAAAGACCAAACTCTTTTGTTTCCTACCTTCACCCCTCCTATTTTTCTTTTTTCGAATTCCCTGTCCATTTGCGAAATATAAATACAAAAAAGTGACGGACTTAACGGACAACCTTGCCTTACGCCCTTACTCGTCCAAAATTCATCAGAAAATTCATTGCCTACCTTTATTACTGCTATTGTTTCTTCGTAGATTTCCTTAATCCTTTCCGTTAAATACCTACTTATACCCACATCCTCCATTATCTCCCATAGTTTACTCCTGTTTACCGTGTCAAATGCTGCTTTTAGATCCACAAACGCCGCGTAAATTTTTTCGTTTCTAACCTTCGCTATTTGGATTACGTGATTTAATACGAAAATGTTCTCTATGGTTGACCTGCCTTTTCTAAAACCTGCCTGCCCTTCTGGTAGAATTCCCTTTTCTTCTATTTCTTTCACTAATCTATTTCTTATCAGTTCCGTGTATAACTTGTACGCCGTAGGCAGCAAAGAGATACCTCTATAATTTCCTGTGCTGTTTTCATTACCTTTTTTGTGTAACGGTACTATTATAGCTTTTTTCCAATCTTCAATAAAACCATGTCCTTGCCATACTCTTTCAATTATCTCTATTAACTTATTTTTCAGTGCCGTGCCGCAGTAAAGCCAAACTTCATTCGGTATCTTATCAATACCTACTGCTTTTTTTTTTTAATACCCTCCATGCCAGTTCAATTTCTTCTGTCCATGTTGCTTCTTCTTCATTTTCTGCTAACCTCTTATTTCTACTTTCACCAGTAACCTTTTCTTCCGTGCCGTTTAATAATGTTCTGAAATGTTCTTTCCATTCGTTTATCTGTATAGAATTCTCATTTGCCTTACTTTTCTTTCTAAATTTATTTAAATACTCCCAAACATCGTTTTCGTTTCTTATTGACCTAAGTTCTTCTCTTTCTTTCTCTTTCAACCTTTTCTCTTTACTTCGACATAGATTTTTCCAATCGAATCGTGCGGATAGGTATTTAGCTTTTTCTTGTGTTCCTTTCCTCCATCTAACATACATCTTCTTTGCTTTTCTTTTACTTTTGCTGCAATCTCTGTCCCACCATTTTTTCGTACCTATTTTCCATTTTTTTATTTTTACTTTTTTTCTTGTTACCGTATGTTCAATTATTTCCTTAACTTCCTTCCAGCTATCTTCGACTAATTTAAATTTGTTTTCTGAACTCTCTAAAGTTTCCGTATTTTTTCGAAAGTTTTCTATTTCTTCCTTATTCCAAACCATTATCTGTTTATATTTTGCTTTATTTATATTTATTTCTTTCTCTATATTAGCTTTATTATTAATTTTCTCTGTATTATATAAAATGCATACTGGCTCGTGATCTCATTCGATTCTATTCCCTACCTCAAATTTTATTACCCTTTCAAATGCCAACTCGTTTACTATTATGTAATCAATTACCGTACTTCCTCTCCCTCCCGTATATGTATACTCTCCTTCTGAATATCCGTACATGTTACCATTCAAAATTGTCCAACCTTTTTTACCTAGATATTCTATAAACGGCCTACCTTCATTTGATACTGTCTTGTCTTTACTGCGTCTAGCTTCTCCCTCCCACACTCCTACTCTACTTCCTTCACACCCTGTTCTAATGTTAAAATCCCCCCCAAAAATTGCCCTCCCTTCTTCTACTAAGTCAACTTCGTCCCAAACTTTGTAATATTCTTTAATTTTTCCCGAATTATAAATTGACCAAATATTTAATGTACCATCCTTAACTTTAATACTAGATTTCACTAACTCTTCTTTTATCTCTTTTGCTAATTCAATTACATCAATAAACCAGTTAACTTTTATTCCAATCAAAAAACCGCCCTTCGCCCTAACTTTCTTGTTCTCTCTTCTTGCTGGTATCATTTCCCATACAAAATTTTTAGATAATTTATTCTCGACCTATTTCCAATCTTTTTCTTCAACCCACGTTTCACTCATACTAACAAAATCTGACTTTTCAATAAAATCCCATACTTCCCTATCTTTGTTTAAAACGCCCGCAATGTTCCAAAACAAAATTTTTTTTTCCTCTTTTTTTTCGTTAACTACCCCCGCCCTAACCACTTTTACGTTTCTTATTTTACCTTCCTTTTTTTTGTTGCTTTTCCATTTCTGAGTTAACCTAAATTTGACTCTTCGTTCTCTTCTTCTCTCCCATTTCTTCTGTTGCTCGTGTTCATTTCTTCTTCTATCGCGAATCTATCTTCCCATTTTCTCCATGCGTTTTTAAGCCAAATTTTTCCTTGACCTGCCTTGATGTTCCATCCTTTTTCTTTTCTTTCCTTAACCCATTTGTACAGATCTCCTTGTTTCTTTCTGTCGTCATATGACATGTCATTTTCGATATATATATTCGTGCCTGCCAGTTTGTTTTTATTTGTCATTACTTCAATTTTGTCACATCTGTTTAATTTTGCCACAAGCACCTTGTTACTTATCAAAGCATTTTGCACTTTCACTTCCAATTCTAAATAATCACGAATTAAATCTTCCGCTTGCTTAATTAAATTACCAGCCTTTATGTTTGTGCCCTTTATTGCTATGTTGTCTATTCTTTCCTTCCTTTCTTGATCCGAAATTAATTTTTTTTACTTTTGAAACATCTCTTTCAGAAAAATTTCTGTAGCTAAAAGCGCTCTTTGCACTAATGCCGCTTGTTGAACTCCATTGTGAGCTCGTGGCTCCATCCGTCGGCGCGCCGCTTATATCTGACTGTCTTTCGAGCATCTCCTCTCTCTCTCTTTCTTTCAACTCTATACTTTCCAATCTTTTTTCCAACCTTTCTACTTTTTCTATCAATTCTCTTGTTTTTTCATTATCTTCAGTTCTTTTATTTTCTAACTCTGCTTTTTCCTGTTTTAATTTTATTATTTCATCAAACAATCTCTTTTCAACATCTTCTTCCCATTTGCGTCTTCTTTTTATTTCTTTCTTTTCCTTTTTTTCCACTTCGAAGGATACTTTTTTATTCATTTTACCGTCTAATGTCGATTGACCTTTTAATGTCACTTTGTCTTTCTCACATTTTCCATTTTTCTCTTTATCTTTTTCTTTTGTACTACTACGCAAATTTATACTTTTATTCATAATATCCTTTTCTAAACTTTCTTTATCTTTTTTCTCGCTCATTGTCTTTTTGTATGTTCTACCTCTATTTTGAAGCGCGCACGCCGGCTAAAATTCTTTTTGCCTTTGTTTAAGCTAACCTCAAACTGCACTTGCCGTATTACCACCGCAATGTACTTATTTCTTGCCTTTTCACTCCGATTTTTTTTATTCACTAAAATTCTTTTACTTTCTTTAATCAATTACAAGCGTTTTTAATTAAAATATATGATTCAATACTGATTTTTCTAATTAAATGATGTAGAGCCACGGATGCCGCGTGTTGCCTTGGCCGCGCCCTCTAACCAAGTCCCCTCAGAGTATTAATATAAAGATATGAAAATCCTATGCTCTTCGAAAAAGAAAATAAATAAACGATGCATTTGATTCACAAAAAGCAAGTAAAATTATGAAAGTCTACGATATAACGGATTCGCCCACATTAAATGAAAATAACGAATGTAAAACATGCGATAAATGACTGAAAAATATTAAAATTGCTTTAGATGATTGTTTAAATTTTCTTGCAAAAGTGCGGTTATCAAGTGTTATACCAAGCAACATTTCTAAAAACTATTTATTATTAGTTCTACCAAATATAACTGTTTATATGATTGATCAAGCAAGATCATTGGTAAATGATAAAGATATTTACAAAAAGCCTGAGAACTTTTGTGGCCTTTCTTTGGATAGTGAAATTATAACGAAAGTAAAAAATTATTATTTGAACAATGATTTCAATTGTTCTCGTCAAAGTGCAAATAAAAGTGACAATATCTGTTAAAGAAAATCGTATAAAAACTAAAAAATTGAAACGCTCTCTTATGCGAAGCATAAAAGAAATATGTCAATTATTTATAAAAGAGAATCCTGAAATTTAGAAATCAGTAAACCAATATTTTATGCCTTAAGACCAAAGTGGGTTATACCCCATCCACCCAACGATTCGTGTCTTTGCGTTTATTGTCAGAACCTGAAACTTATGTTGGATGCTTTGAATAAATATAAAAAAGAGGATGAACATGACATTGCGGATTTAGAATTGAAAATATACTCTTCACTTTTTTGTTCAAAAGATGATGTGAAATGTGTACTAAGAGAATGTAAAAAATGCCCAAATGGAGATAGTATTGATTTGAAAGTAATTTCTTTTACAGAAGAAGATTTATATAAAGAAATAACTTACGGTGTTTGGGAAAAATCAAATTTACTAAATGAAACTAGCACAATTGAAAATTTCTTAATAGAGTTAAGAGAGCGTGCTTTCACTGTAAGAGCTCATAAATTGGTCAAAAAAATTCAACGTGTTGCATATCAAGAGGTTAAACTTTTAGCAAAAAGGTCAATCCCAATTAGTTATTCATGTTGATTTTGCAGAAAATTGGACAGTCCTATTTCAAAATTAAATTCAAAGCTACTATTAGAGTAAAAACCTATCATCAATATTCACATCAGTATGCTATCTTGGAAATGACAAAACAGTCAGTTATGTCATCGTCTCTGACGATATTAAACATGAATCGTCTGAGTCCTAATGGGTATGAATTTAACTATTAACAGCTTATAAGAAAAACACATTTTGCAAAAGCTTGATGAAATCATAACCATTTCTGATGGAGCGGCACGTCATTTCAAAAACATATATCAATTTTATGAACTTCAAAACTCAAAAATAAGCAGAAAATGGTTTTTTTGCAACAGGTCATAGTGAAGGCGCTTGTGACGGCATTTGGGAGCTTAGTCAAACATTATGCTACTACACATAATCTGTCGAAGAAGAGTGCCGATTTTATTAGAGATGCTGGAGATTTCGCCATTCATGTATCAAAGTATACTTCGTCGATTAACATTCTTGTTATCCGCAATGATAAACTAGAAGTTTTTCGAGAAAAAAAAAATGGAATGGTTAGAAAATGCAAAAGAAATTGAAGGTATCCAAAAAATTAACTGTTGGAAAAGTAAACTAAACCTTCACTGCTAGAACTTCGAGACATATAAGTGGCAAGAAGTAAATTAAAACGTTTTATTTAAAGGGTACCCCCCGTTAAGATAGTCAATTTTGCCCTGTCCCTGAAATTTTTGTTTGACCTTATAACTTTGTTTTGGATAAAAAAAATAGTTTTTGTCATATTTGCAGACCGCGACCCCCTCCCTCTGTCCACAGCATGGAAAAAATGACTTTTTCACTATTTATTTTTTTTCTCCGCATCTAGTAAGTAAAAAAACCCCAAGAAAATTGTGCATATAGCTTGAATGGTTACAAATCACGTAGAATTTTTTCATAAAGATTTGATGATGCTATATAACCTAAAAAGATGAGAAAAAAATTCAAACCCTTACTATTTTTACGAGAAATGCGGTACAGGGCCAATTCTTGCAAAAAAACTTGTATTTTGTTTAAAATTACTTGTCTGAATTTTTCCAGATATTTCCTGTTGGTGTGCCGTAGTTAAAAATGCAAAAAACTCATTTTTTCGACGTTTTTGGCTGATTGTAGCTCATTTACAGACTTTGTATTATTATTTATATTATAAATTGTGTTCTAGAACTTTATTTATGAATTCAATTATGCAATCAAGTCAGAAAAATAAGATTTACAAATATCCGCATCATATTTTTGCACGAATGCACAATTTAGATTAGGTATTTAAACACTTCTTTCATATGATTAGCAAGGTTTATTGATAGTAGATGGTAATTGCTTGCATAATATAGTGTTAGAAAAGTTGACCCATACTTAAAAGGATGGATGGGTTGTAAATCAGTTTCGTAAAAGAATATCTGTTGGAGCTTCCAACTAATGATTGTCTTTCGTTAAAGCTTGTGGTAAGGAAACACCTCTAAGATATTTATATGGATTAGCGTAAAAATAACAGGAATCGGTTTCTGTGCTTTAAGAATTTAGGTGAAAAGTAATGAAGTATTATTATAATACCTTTGAAAAGCATAAAATGTAGACATGTTTGATAATTTTTAATTAATGTGACTACAATTTGACTTTCTGAGACCAGATTAATCAACTTAATTATAACATTAGATGAAAATTAAAGCTCGCCGGGTAAAGTTAAATATACAAGTATATTTAAGACTCCAGGAAAAATATTTTTAATTATTTATATTATAAGTGATTTTGCAATGGACTGTTTATGTTGTTTTTTTTCGATCAATCATTAAGCTTACAGGTATTGCAGTTTTACACATCATAGAGAAATAATTCAAGGTATTATAAGATATTATAGTAATCAACTAAGAAACAACGTTTTTAAGTTTGATGTATTCTAGAAATGTTTGATGTATACTAATTTATTTATGATTTTGTGTCAAAAGTCTGTTTGATTTTGTTGTATCAACTTTAACAATAAAAGTAAAGAAATTGAGAAAACTGTTTCCACAACCACAACATTAAAATTGCACTGCCACTGAATAGAAATAATTAAAGTTGAATAAAAGTAAAAAATAAAATGTGGATTAATAGTAATGTTAATATCTTAACATTTTATACACCATCTTATGCTCTAATTTCACATCTTGTTGAATAAAAGGGAGAAATTATGTCTTCTGTTTTGTGGGATCCCACTTTTAGCTAGATCAGATTTAGCAGAGTCTTATTAGTTATTTACCTGGGAGAATATATTGTTCAATTTTCAGTACCGGTATTTTCTGGAATAATATTTAAATCAACTTTATGAAATGTGACTAAAGAGTGTCTAGTCTAGGCGCCCAGAGGGTTTCGTATGAAGTTAGAGGTCCCACCAAGCAAGTAGGTAATTTATATGTATTTCGAGCCGCTGAATCCAAATTCGCAACTTGTTTTTCGCGCAAGTGATCGAGTAATTTGTTATAAACAAATTAATTGTTTAAATGGCTATAGTTTATGAACTACAATAGATGCAGTAATTTTCTCTGCAAAAACTTGTTCTTTAATAAAAAAACAAAAAAAAATCGTTTTTGTTGCATGTCGTTTCGATAATTAGAACCAGAGATATGGCAAATATATTGCTAAAAAACATAGAGACGCAACGCAAGCGCGGAATGCCCTGGTAAAAAACCTTATAACTCGACTACTAATTAATATTTTTTGAAGTTCAACATGTGTTTAAAAAATGTCAGAGTCTCAGCTTAAATGATAAATTGTTATATATTACTTTTAAATGTTGATAAACAAGCTAGAATGATTTAAAGCAGAAAAAATTTTCAATTTTCCAGAATTTTGTTTGCTTATAACGAAATAATATAGGTTATCGAACAAAATATTTCTATATTTTTTATATAGGATGATAGGAAATTTCATCTAGTTTAAGAATCTGTCCGGTTTTTTTAAATTTAAGTAAGTAGAACCTGAGATATCGCAAATTTAACCCTTTCAGTCACAGGAGCCACTATAGTGGCACCCTTTCTCATTTTCTTTTTTATATTGTTTAATTAGAACTTTAAGTTTAATCTTTATTCTTTTTGCATTTTCATATAAATGAGTGTTCATTTTATAAGTATCATATGATATATTTTGAATATATGATTGTAAATTAATCTAAAAAATCAATGTATGATAGAAAATACATATTTTTGCGAAAATTATTCGTGACTGAAAGGGTTAAGCTGTAGTGCCAACTCCTTGCAATACGAGATATGTGTGCAATATAGCGATCGCTTTCCTTATTACAAATTCTTTTATTATAAGGTAAGTAATCTTATTCTTTTCTAATAAAATTACTTTTGACTCTATT
This sequence comes from Anastatus disparis, assembly GCA_017163975.1. NCBI lineage: Eukaryota > Metazoa > Arthropoda > Insecta > Hymenoptera > Eupelmidae > Anastatus > Anastatus disparis. Next base: position 1,009,893 of record JAFFSR010000216.1, read on the forward strand.
TTATATACTTTGTCATAATAATAATGATGTATAATACATGGAGATGAAGTAGATTTAGGGATTTAAATAATCATTGATTTTTCTACTACAATAGTAAACAATTTACTCAACTTATAGAGTATTTTTACATTTATTTTTTTTTGCAATTGCAAAAAGAACAACAATCTATTTTATTCAAAAAATTTGTTTAACTTTCCGATTTATTAGAGTTATCTATTTTTAGCTGAATCCTTTTTTATTAAATTTTTATTTAATTTCCTAATACAAAGTTAAAATTAATTTTATTACAAAAGAATGAAATTACTTACCTTATAATAAAAGAATTTTTTATAAGGAAAGCGATCGCCATATTGCACACATATGTCGTATTGCAAGGAGTTGGCACTACAGCTTAAACTTGCGATATCTCAGGTTCTACTCACTTAAATTTAAAAAATCGGACAGATTTTTAAACTAGATGAAATTTCCTATTATTCTATATAAAAAATATAGAAATATTTTGTTCGCTAACCTATACTATTTCGTTATAAACAAACAAAATTCTGAAAAATTGAAAATATTTTCTGCTTCGAATCATTCTAGCTTGTTTACCAACATTTAAAAGTAATATATAACAATTTATCATTAAAGCTGAGACTCTGACATTTTTTAAACACATGTTGAACTTCAAAAAATATTAATTAGTAGTCGAGTTATAAGGTTTTTTACCAGGGCGTTCCGCGCTTGCGCTACGTCTTTATGTTTTTTAGCAATATATTTGCCATATCTCTGGTTCTAATTATCGAATCGACATGCAACAAAAACGATTTTTTTTTGTTTTTTTATTAAAGAACAAGTTTTTGCAGAGAAAACTACTGCATCTATTGTAGTTCATAAACTATAGCCATTTAAACAATTAATTTGTTTATAACAAATTACTCGATCACTTGCGCGAAAAACAAGTTGCGAATTTGGATTCAGCGGCTCGAAATACATATAAATCACCTACTTGCTTGGTGGGACCTCTAACTTCATACGAAACCCTCTGGGCGTCTAGACTATATGTTTCAGACGCGCTCCTCGACTTTTTACAAAATTTATATGTCCTTCTGAGACATATTAAGACTCAATATGACTCAGGAGAAATTAATATGGCATTACTGATCCTACTGTGTTTAGCTCAATATGTCTAAGAGCAATCATATTGAACGTAGGTTAGTGAAAAAAAATGACTTGCGTTTCGACAGCAACTATACTCATTACAAAATGTCAATTTAAGAAACAAAAGAAAAAATCAATAGAACTAAAATTTAACTCTAAAAGTATTGAAAAAAAGATTTATTTTTTTCAACTAATAAGTTAAAAGTTCCTCATACGGCCTACTTCGGACATAAAATCATCTATGTCCTTTGGCCGTTTATTCGGGTGGAATCTGAATCTCGAACAACGTTTGCAGCTTGAGCAGAAATCTACCATTTTACATTGAATATTAATATAGAAGTATACCCGCGTTGATCTTGTTAAACACACAAAATAGTGTAATAATGGTCAATTTCTGCAAAATTTTTAACCTCATTTCGTACCTATAAAAATTTTGTTTGATTGCATTCAAACAATATAGTTATTTAAGATTGTACTTAATTTTATTTTGATTATTTTAGAGTTATTAGTTCTTGGACAGGTTTTCTAAAAGAGATGCTGCTAATTTAAAAGAAAAAAATGTATGTAATCATTTTAATTGTGAAATTTTAATATTAAGAATAAACATATAATCAAAGACAATTTATTAATATCATATATTTTGGGGATTACTGTTATTGACACGAACAACGTTCATAACTATACGTTAATTAATTGGTTCCAAAGAAAAAGAATTATTGACTACTTTTACTGTCAGTATTATATATTTTTTTATTTTTTTTCATCTATCAGGATGAGTATCATTGTAAATTTTCGGTGACATTGATTTTTAATTTTATCATTAGAGTAATTAATAAGGACCCGTGTGAACCGAAATGATAATTAGTTATTATTAGAATTGAGTTGGAATTGATATACTAACGCTTTGTCTTTGTTAAGTTATCACTTTTGAATAAATAAATGATTATTTGATTTTAAAATATTTTTTTTAATTAAAATTACTCCAAGGAAATAATTTGCATTAACAAAAATAGGCAAACGATACGAATATTTATTCTAAGGAAATTTTCTTTTCAATAAACAAAAATTATTGTTCAGCTTTACATCATATTATTGGTTTCTCTTTGTTGATTTATTTGTGCGCTTAGCTTAAAAGGTAAATTTATTTTGGATACTTTTAATTTTAAATACATCATCATTAATGAGAAGTAGTCTCAAAGAATGTAACGGTAGGGTCGTTGTACCACTTTTGGTCGTTGTACCTGTTTTGAACAGTCGCGCGTATTCTTTTTTTTTATAGTTTTACGGTTAGCCACAGAGTGCTAGCCGCAGGTTCTCTTTGTTTTCTTTGGTACTCTTGTTTATTTATAACCGCAAAACTATAAAAAAAAGAATACACGCAACTGTTCAAAACAGGTACAGCGACCAAAAGTGGTACATCTACCCTATATGGTGTGCAGTACTTCACAGTAAATTCGTCAATTTTAATGAAACTTCTAGCATTATTTTTATATTACCAATCATTCTGGTTTCATACGCAAAATTTTTTTCCCGAAATTTCTTTATTAATAAATTTTTTTGTTATTCGGCAACAAATTTCACGTTGAAAATGAGATATGTAGTAGGGTCAAGAGTGTGTTCCCTCGCTTGAGTATATGGTATAAGTAAAGTTATTATACCACAATAATTATACGGAACTAATAAGTCGTCAGTATGATTTACGTTTAAAGAGCATAGCCGAATAAGCATGTAAAAATGGCCTTAACTCGGATTTCCCTGGAACTTTGTTTATTTTTTTGTCTTGTGAAAAAACTAAAATCCTGAAAGTTTCAGATCCCTATGGTCAAAATTGGCTTCATAATCTCAAAAAACGTGTTTTTCGGTTTTTTGCTATAATTAGGTGAATTCTTAATGAATATTCAAAATTCGAAATCGAGATAAAAGAGAACAATAAAACGCATATATTCAGTGACTATATAAAACCTTACAAGTCTCAAACATAACCTAAAAATAAATTTGAAAATTTCAAAATGGCCTGTACATTAATTGTATTAATGCATTTTCATTTGTGGCTTCTAAAAACTTTTCTTTTTATAAAATCCATCATTCATAATTTTTGCTAAGCTGTAGAAATGGTGAAAAGTACCTGGAATATCAAAAAACTGAAAACTTTAAAGATTTATGGCGTTTTAGGGGCTTAATTGCATTTTGATCATGAAACTAACTCCAAATACATATTCAGCGACCAAAAAAATCTCCTATATAGTGATATTCAGTTGGATTTATATCATATGCATCCATAAAATACGAGAATAAGTTTAAAAAAATTGTTTTCCGACCAAAAAGACTCCTGCAATCTTTTTATTACCACCTTATCTTAAACTATAATTTCACCACATCATCTTTAAAGTAACCTTAAAAATTTATTCACTGACCAATAACTTCCTTGGTACAAAAAAACTGAAAGAAAAAAATGTCATGATAAAGTCGAAAGTTCAATCTTTAATTTGCAAAAATTAATTCTATATAATATCAATTAATTTTTCATAAAAAAAATTTTTTAATTATTCTATTTATTTTTTAGCACTTATTGCGTATTTCTTAAGAAAAACCTTAAGGGGAGACACAATCTTTCAAGATGATTAATTACTTTTAAAAATGCATTCACGTAACATAAAATGAAAGATATTATAATAAACTAGTTAAATTTTATAATAAACACAAAAAAATTATATTAAAAACCTATTTTTATTTATTTTTATGCAAAGTCCAGTAATACAGCATGATTTTAAAAGCTGACCATATTTCTGTGTTCATACGCGCGACTTCTCAACCTTACTTCTATTGTTGTATTTATATTACTTGTTCGATATGTGAAGCTCGCTATTCGTAAAGGTTTCAATGTTTATGCATATCGTTAGTGTACATTAAACTATATAAAACATTGAATATAAACATCAATATTTTAATAATATTGTTTTTTTCTTTTGTAATACATAAAAATAAATAAAAATATAAAAAAACGAGTTCTCCATACCAAAGAGGTTATGTTGCATATCGAAAAAAACTCGGTATTTTGAAATACGGACTTGTGGATAGGGCACAGTAACTGGGGGAACAGTAATATGACGAAAGACTTTTGCAAAGCACAGTAATTTGTACAAAATAATTTTTTTTTGTTTCGGCTTAAATTCGATGAAATTATATAATTTTAATAATAAAAAAAATTGAATTGGATACTGGGATAATTGAAATATGCATACACATTCATAGAAATCAAAATGGTAATAATTTGAATTAATGATGGATCTATTTCTTAGAAGATTATCTTAATGATACAGTAATCGGAACGCTGACCCTAGTCACTAAAAATATGCATTTTACCGTCCTCTTTTACCTCGATTTAGAATTTTGGAGAACCATTTGGAATTCACCTAATTATAACGAAAAAACGAAAAATACGTTTTTTGAGGTTATGAAGCCAATTTTGAGCCTAGGATCTTAGTTTTTTGACAAGACAAAACAATAAGCAAAGTTTCAGGAAAATCCGAGTAAAGGCTATTTTCACATACTTATTCGGCTACACTTTTTCTTAAATATTTTAAATATTTCATGGATTGTTTATAATTATTTATAAATCTTACATGAAATATTTTTAAAACGTATCTTGAAACATTCGATGAAAGATTTAATAGATATTCCAAAAATTTTCAATGAAAGATTTATAATAATCAATAAATTTTTCGTAAAATGTCTTTTTGGTCGAAAAACGATTTTTTTTAAGCTTATTCTCGTATTTTATGGATGCATATGATATAAATCTGACTAAATATCGATATTTAGAAGATTTTTTTTAGTCGCTGAACGTGTATTTGGTGTTATTTTCATAATCAGAATGCAATAGAGCCTCTAAAATGTTATAAATCTATAAAATTTTCAGTTTTTTGATATTTTAGGTACTTTCCACTATTTCTACAAAAATCTGCAGAAAATATGAATGATAGATTTTATGAAAAGTAATGTTTCTAAAAGTCAAAAATACGTATGGATTCATACTGTTAATGTACAGGCTATTTTGAAATTTTCAAATTTATTTTTAGGTTATGTTTGAGACTCGTAAGGTTTTATATAGTTACTAAATATATGCGTTTTATCGTCCTCTTTTACCTCGATTTTGAATTTTGAAGTTCCATTAAGAATTCACCTGATTATAGCAAAGAAACCGAAAAACACGTTTTTTGAGGTTATAAAGCCAATTTTGACCATTAAGATCTGAAACTTTCAGGATTTTAGTTTTTTGACAAGACGAAAAAATAAGCAAAGTTTTAGGGAAACCCGAGTTAAGGCCATTTTTACATGCTTATTCGGCTATACTCTTTAATCATTAATCCTATGTAAAATCATGATTTTATTATCCTTTTCCTTCTCCTTGTTAATATTAACAATACTGATGCCATTATTTAATAATTGAATTCCACTAATCATACTTTTAGAGGATAATAAATATAAGAAGATTGCTCTTAATATTGTATATCCACCTCTGCACATCGACGGTCGTGGGTAAGAAGGTGTCATTTCATTTTTGTTTGCAGAGAGGTATCATTTCAATTTTGCTTGAAGAAAGATATCATTTCATTTTGGGTTAAAAACAGGCTTGTGTTTCTCAATTAAAAGAAAAATACCAATCTTGCATTCTTCTTTGTAAAGTTAGTGTGCTCGCCGACTTCACAACTCAACAATGTCCAGAGGGTTCGTTAATTTGATGTTACACAAAATTTCATTCAATTATTTTATATATTGGACATAACAAATTAGCATGCAAATTGACACTTAATATACGACCCACATAAAATTGACATATGATGGTTTGTGAAATAAATAACACTGTCTTTTTTGTTTGAGTTGGTCATGTATTTGACATCTTTTGTAAGTTATTCTCATTTATTTTTGGTTTGATACAAAGTTTCGTTGTTGATTAAATAAAAAAACAAATTCTTAGTGAATCGTTAACTGAATATTTAAATACTGAAAATTTGCTTTAATCGTATTTAAGTGAAAATCTCATGGACGAAATATCTAAATTCAATTAAAAAAAAAAATGAAACATGAAAATAATTAAATTGAATTTTATCAGAAAAGAAATCTATCAATTATAAAACAAGGAAGAACCGTTCTCGATTTTCTTTAACTTCTCTTTCAATGGTTATATCTATCTCTACTTGTTAAAATAGGTCGTATGCAATTTTGTTTTATCGGGTATAACCTGAAACAGACAAGATAGCCCTAATCCCTGGTATGCGATAACCCGTGCTTCACCAGGCATTAAATGCACGTGGTATCCACAGGATAAGGGCAGATTTTCAGCACCCTTTTACACATATCACCATCAGGCTTTTGTGCAATGCGCAGCAACTTTATTAAACAATAAAGTCACCATTCGGGGCTTTTCGGCCGAAGGCTTAGTCTTTCCCCTTTTTATTATAAAAAGAATATTTTTATTTGTTAAATTGGTTAGTACACTATTGATGTTATTACACTGACTCTATTTTTAAATAAAAAATTATTGCAAGTCATTCTGCAACGGTCTAACTTATACACGGAGAGACTTTTGCCTCAATAAACTTGATGCGCGCCCTCACTAGAAAAAGTGATGCCTTCTGCTACGTAAATCATATGTATTGCCTTACATTTTATAATGCATGCATCACTTTTTTTGGTGCATTAATCGTAAAACACAGCGCAAGGTGGCGCCGCATCGATATTTATCTTGCATATTCCAAAAATATTGTGCATGCGCGCCACCTTGTAGTGCGTTTCTAAAACGCACTATCTTTTATGGTGCAAAAGTCTTTCGGTGTATGCAGGATTACTAATAAGAACAAAAAAAAAACAAATTCAAGTTCACTCGCGAAATGATTTTAAAAGTATTTATTTTATCTTTTACTTAACACTTGCATTATTTTTTGCAATTAAATAATAAATATATGAAGAGCAAGGAAATAAAAAAAAAACACTCAAAAAAACAACAAAAAAAATCACGTCTCTTTCTTAATTTTAATAGAGAAAAGGTAAATAAAACAATTAATTGAAGTCTAATAGCAGAAAAATTTAAGACGATGCGAGAGAGAATGATGATTAGTTCCTCTTGCTGCCTGAGCTGGAGCTCACTGATTTCTATTACTTTAATGGTTATTTAGATAATCTACTTCATCTAGGCTGTCAAGTAGATATGCGCAGAGTCCTCTTTGTATTTATTCCCAGCGTACATGGATACCCCATCTACATACTGCATTAGATAATAAAGATATTACTTAAACAAGAAATTACCCTTAAAATGCAAACTTATTTATGAAAAGTATTTATTTTATAAAAAAAAATATTAAATTATAAAATTACTATATTTTCTTCTTAAAAATTATCATTCAATTCAATTAATTCCGTTCTAAAGTCTTTGCTAGTAATTAGATGCTTTGAAAGCCCCGTTTACGCTAGATATTCAAACTTAGTTTAGCTTATATATTTTTAATACTGATTACTTCATCTGTTAATTGATTTAAAATCTTAAAATTATCTAATAATGTAAAAAATGCTTATCTTGAATTATTTCTTTAATAACCCCCTTATTTGTTGAGTTAAACGATCAAGAAATTCATTGAATTAATGTTATAATTAAGTGTAACATTGTACCGACGCGCTAGCACCGTGTCTCTTTGTCTATCTCTCTTACCAATAGTGAGAGACAAGGAGCGCTGCGCTTCTCTCTTAGTCCCTCTTCGGCGAATGAGATTCGAACACGCGAACTGAGCTACGGCGGGCTTTTCATTCAAATTTGAATTAATATTTAATTTCAAAAAAGTTAATAATTTATTAAAAATTTTTTCATAGAAAATTCAATCATCTGTTTCTATGTATTCTTGAATAAAAAATAAATTTTTCTAATTATTATATTTTATCTTAAAAATACCTTAAGGCGACTACGGAAGTTCGATTGGATTTCATTTTGTAGTTTACAAATTACTTTTTCAGTTTCTAAAATTTTTTGAATTTCTTAATTTTCCATCATTTATTATAATCCGTAGAATGGTGAAAAATTAAAAAATCTGAAAAATTTCACATATTGAAAGAGTAATTTGTAAAATCGCCTTAAAATCGATCTACTTTATCGACTGATCCTTCACATTAACTTAATTAAAATTTTTCCTTCATTTTAATAATAAAAATGCATTTCGGACTCGTTGCAATACATTCAATTAATTCATTTAATTGATTACAATTTTGTAATTAATTAATTTCTTTTGGGGTCTACTACATGATTAAATAAAAAAAAAATTGTTTTTTGATATAGCACTTTTCTTTAAATTAAAATGAAACGAAAGTCTTTTTTTAATTCAAAATGAAATGGAACCTTTCTTTAACTTTAAATCAAATGACACTTTTCTTGAACCAAAGACACCTCTCTACAACCAAAAATAAAATAATACCTTCTTCTCCACGACCGTCGATATAGAATCCACCACAACAAATCTGTAACAACCCAAATCAATCACTTATTAGTTGTACACTTGGCGGAAAGGATATTTTTCCGAATGTGTACCTCAAATGGCAGCGCTGCATATTTTACCATAGATGTAAGAGTACTTCGAATCATGCATTGAGTTTCGCATCATGATTAATTTGTTTTCTCATATAGGTTATTTATGCAAAATTCGTATGATAACAACTACAATTTTATTACGAAGATAATTTAAATCAACAATATTAGATTCTATATAATTATTGAACTAAAAAATAAAAATTTCATTTCATAAAATTACAATTCAGATCATGAAAAAATAAAGTAATATTGTTTGTTTACTACAATTATGTCATTAAGTAATAAGTAACGATGATGCGAAATTTGTTTCATAATTTAGAAATGTCTTATGTCTGTGGTAAAATATGCGATGTTGCCATTTGAGGTTAACATTCGAAAAAATATCCTTTTCGCCAAGTGTATCTCAGATTCAGGGTTCGTTTGAAAACTCCAATTAATGTTCAATTTTTATTTTGATATCCACTTGAAAATTAGTTTTTATTTTTATTTATACTGCTCTACAAAAACAAAGTAAATACTAATTTTGTTTGGTCGTCAAAAACATAGTAGATAATAAAAATACAAAACAAAAAATTTTGTTCTTATTTCTTTTTTTTTCAAACATAATTATTAAGGTATTAATTTTTTTTTTTTTTAATGAAATTAAACAAAATTAATCAACATATGAATTTGTTTTGTCTTTTATCTATCTATAGACAAATATATGCAAAGTATTTTATTTTTACAATTCATAAAGATACATCCTAGCATGTTATAGTAAAATTAGAAAGAGAGATCTTTTGGTCCGCTTTTCGAATTGATCAAGTGGCTACCTTACCAGTTTTCATTTTGTTTTATAATTCACAACCAAATCAAAACGATTTATGTTTTAATTTTTATTTTAAAACATAATAAAAAACGCTGCCAGGTGCTTTGGCGCAATGCTTTCTCATAGAGCTCATTGAGATAGAGTAATTTGATTTTTTTTTTAAATGTGATTTCAATGTAAAATACAATTTCTATTCAAGAAAAATTAGTGAAAGTGAGAGAGTGGTTAGAAAATAGGAAGAGAGAGGCAAGGATGGATGAAAATAGGGTAAAAATGAGGATCAATCTGAGATAGAAGGACAGAGAGGAAATGAGAAAAGAAGAAAAGAGTTTGTGAAAGCGTTAAATCAGAAACCAAAAGAATTAATCAAAAAGCTACTCTGGAAAAATTATTTTTTTTAAACTTGTTTTATAAAGACAGTAGCAAATAACTTGTATACAAATTTTAGAGCAAATCTATCGAGTACTTTACGTAAAATGAAAAATTTTTATTTTCTAAAATTAAAACTACGCTAAGAAAATCGGTTTCTAAAATTTATCCTTCTTTTGGCAGTTGCAAATAATTCCCATGCAAATCTCAAAGCAAATTCATCAAGTAATTTCCGTAAAATACAAAATAAATGAAAAATAAAAAATTTTTTTTAAATTCTTAAAATGGTTCTATAAAAAAAACTACACTATGAATACCAATTTTTAATAGCTTTCCGTCTACTTATACAAAAACATTGATAATATGCAAAATTTGAAGCAAATCCATTGAGTAATTTTCAAGATCTAATTGGCTAAATAAATAACATTTTCTTATCAAAATTTCTTTTTCAAAATTTTAAAAATGCTCTAAAATTAAAACTACGCTATGAAAATCAATTTTTGAAAATTTCCCTTCTTTTGGCAGTCGCAAATAATTTCCCTGCAAATTTTAGAACAAATCTATCAAGTACTTTTTTTTAAAATCTTTAAAATTTTCTAAAATCGTAACCAAGCTAAGAAAATTAGTTTCCGAAAGCTTATTTTCTTTAGACAATAGCGAATTGATTGTATAAAAACTTTGGAAAAAATTTATAGTATGGTTTACGCAAAATAGAAAATAGATGAAAAATAAAAATTTTTTTCAAAATTTTAAAAAGGCTCTAAAATTAAAACTGTGCTGAGAAAATTAATTTTCCAAAGCTTGTTTGTTTTCAGGCAGTAGCGAATAACTTGCATCCAAATTTTGCCGCAAATCTATCAAGTACTTTACGTAAAATAAAAAAAAATAAAAAATGAAAATTTTTAAGAAAATTTTTAAAATTTTATTCCTCTTTGTGCTGCAATTCGTTGCGCACACTGTTATACAGTTCGTATACCTATTACGTCTGTATGCGTCTGAGTTCTTGATCGCTAGCGGTGGGGGCTCTTACTGCTTGAAGTCTTTAGGCTGTGTAGGTGCATACGTGATTACGTACGTGTGAATTTGACTGCAAAGTGTTTGTATTCTTTTCACTGTGAATCGTATATGATTACGTACGTGTGAATTTGACTGCAAAGTGTTGGTATTCTTTTCACTGTGAATCGTATATGATCACGTGCGTGTGAATTTGACTGCAAAGTGTTGGTGCTATAGAAGCGTGGCGCGCGTATTAGTATGTGCATAAGTATCGTGGCGCGTGTATTAGTGTATATGTGAGCCATCTAATAGTTTGATACTTATTTTCGTTTTTATATATTTTTATCCTTTCTATATTTTTATTTTATAAGTTTAAACATTTCTGTTTTGCTGTTGTTAGTTATTTATTTGATTAATTACTGTATATTTTTATTAAGCTTCGGATATAATTATTTTGTAGACTCTAGATAATTTATTTAAATTATTACCGTTGAATATTGGTTATAATGTATAGATATATTTTTGATAATTTCGAGCATCTCTATATTTATATGCCTTTAATCAGCATTTCTAGATAATTTTGTATTTTAATATTTTTTTTGTTAATATTTAATGCGCGTATTTTAAGACTTCTTTACGTTTATGCAAGTTTTCACTTAACTCCCTTTCTTCTATAATTATATAGTTATTTGTTCCTCCTTCTTGCATCGTGTGTTGTTTTTATCTCTATATATATTTATTTTTTTATCTTTTTCTTGTTTTATTTGTCTATATTTCTTTCCTTTTACTTTTATTTCTTGGACGCATGCATATACATATATACTTTGTTTTCGATCGTATTATATGTCTAGTTTTTACATTACTATAAATATTATTACTTTTGTCAATTTTACTATTAATATTATTCCCGTAACCAATTTTGATAAGGTTTTTATTATAATTTTGTTTATAATTTATAATAATCCGTCCCTTGACTAATTAAAATTTTATTCTTGTTCTTTTTGTTTGGTACCAGGTAATTTTTTCTTTTTGACGCATATATTTTTTTTGCGTTCCTGGTCCGATGATTTCTAAACTTTTTATTGTGAATAATGGTGGACATATCATACATTCTTAGTGTATGGCGCCATTTCTTAGAGAAATTTTGGGATTCCACTTGTGGATCCTATTTGCCATAGGCATTCATCAGATAGCACGTATGCAACCTGAGAATTATTTCTCGAATACTTGTATCAGGAATTTTCCTGACAATAGTTAAGCATTAGTGTGCTTATAATTTTCTTTTTTTTTTCTTTTTTGATTTATTTTAATGCTTTCGTGGGAGGGATTATTTTATAGTTGCTATTTTAATAATTTAAGCCTTAGTTCTTTATTTACTTATATAATAATCTATACCTTATTCAATTAATCGCGGGAATATTCTTTATTTAATATAATTATTAAATCAATTTTCTTTACTTTTTCTCGACATATATATGTATATTTTGCGAATATTGTTTAATCTATATAAAAATGTTTTGTTTAGGTTTGTTTTATTTTAAGATTTGATTTCTGCTCCATCGATTATTGTGAGATTTGCGCTTTGGAATTTAGTTTTCTTCTTAATTATATGTGTGAACTCTTTATTCCTTTTGTTCTCTTTCTCTTTTATTCTTTATTCTTCTCTTTTATGATCTCTTGATGATTTTATTATTTTTCTTATTTTCTTCTGCTACTGTCTTCTGTAAGTTGATCAGGAATATTTCTGTTTCCCTGATGTATGGTTTATCTTATACTATTCCGTGTATTACTTTTCTCTTTTTTTTTTTTTTCTTTTTATAATGCAAGGAGAAGGATATTTAATAGTTAAGTATAGCCATATTAGATGTCTTTACATAATCATAATTTATATGTTATATTTACTTTAATATAAGTGAATTCCTGAATAAACGAAATAATTTTATATCTCATTTCTTTTATTCTCTTTATTTCTTCTAGAATTGCTGATTGTAATAATATCTATTATCTTACTATTTATTTAATTAAATTCTCTTATAATACATTTTAAGGTTTTTTTTCAAAGTAACTTGTCTATTAATTTATTTGTATGTTATTATTATAAGTATGTTTGTTGTTTTATTTAATATTTTTTGATTACTAAATTTTTGATATATATATATGATTTTATTAATAATTATATCTATAGTTACTTTGTAGTTACTAATTTATATTTGAGACTATCGTCGGCGTCTGAGGGCCGTGGAAAAAATTTATCTTACTGTTTCTTTGATTATTATTATATTTATTTAATATTTTACGATCGTCGGCGTCTGAGGGCCGCGGATAAATTTTATTTTACTGAATTTATTTATTATTTATAGAATTTTATAGTTATTATCCATATTCTTTATTCGTTTTCTGATGTTTTGGCTTCTTCATTAAGTAAACCATTTCTCCTTCTCGGAGGTGTTTAATATTTTGCTTTTGATCATAATAACACTTTGATTTATAATTGGATGGTGTTAGATTAACTTTTGGTGGTTTTGTCACTATCCACATAAACGAGGAATACGGGTTCTCCGATGGCTTAGTACCTCCCGATTCCAAATGTTCTTCTATACGTTGGGGTCTAAATCTTGTGGTTTTTATTGGTACTTCTGTAATTAACTCATTTTTATGCTTTACTAAATGTGTTTTTCTTAGTTTTTCTCCAGGTGACTTAATTATAATTGGTTTTTCTTTGATTAGTTTGTTAATATTTTCTATTTCTTCTATATTTAAATGCCTTGATATTTTAGATTCAGTTTGGTTAAGTATCTTTGCTGCTTTATTCTCTTTTTCCTCGCTTGATATGTTTAATTTTTGTGCACGTAACGTCCTCTTATTTGCTTCATTATTATTTATTCTTTTATTATTATTTATTTCGATCATTTTTTCTTCTTTATTTATAATATCCATGACCTTGCATACATCTGACTTAACTTCTGGCGGTTTTACTTCTACCGCGCTGTCATTAGTATTAATACACATGGCATATGCTTTGCCTTCATTATAATTGGCTACGAAATCGCCAACTAAGATGCCCGATCCTATATCTTGGAGCGGTACGAATTCTATATCTTCACTGATATCTTTGACACGTGCATAATTAATTTGTCTTGTGCGAGGAGTGGTAATAAAACATTCTTCTTCAATAAATGGTAATATATTGCTATTTAATTCTAGGCATTTACGAGCGGCATTAACTTGTCCTTTATATTTATTGATCATATCCCAACCTATTAATCCATCTGTATCTATTGGGAAATCATCTGGGACTACTTGTACTTCAAATAATGTTTTATTCAGAAATAGATTCACCTGTCCTAATGACATACATTCACCTGGAATGACACCGTTTATTGAAACAATCTTATGTGGATTTATATACATATTATTTGATATTGTGCTTTTCTTTATAATAGTTACGTTAGCACCTGTATCAACGTAAAAACGACCTTTTCTGGACTTCAAAAATGGCCCACTTAATTCAACTATTGGGGGCTTCCTTCCAGCTTGTATAAATTCTATAGTACATTCCCGTAAGCTGGATCGTTCGTATTTCTTGGCCTGATTGCTTAGCTGCTCGACTCCACAGGACCCTAGCGTCGAGCATCCTGGGAGTTTAAAGGTTCCATGTTGCTTTGACTATCGCATAGTTGATTTTGGCTAGAATCATTGTCTAGTCTATTACTATTATTTTCACACTCGTTATTATCATTATAATTATTATTTCTATCGTTATTGTACCGAGGATACGTATTGCCTTGATTACGGCCTTGATTTCTGTTAATTTTATAATTATTACGGTTATTATTATAATTACTACTGGAATTACCATTATACTGTGAGATATTTCTATTATTTGCGTTTTGGTAATTGTTATTAAAATATTCTCTGTTATCTTGATTATAAATACTGCCTGATTTTAATGCGTTTTCTAGCACGTAGCATTCTGCGTAATTATGACCTCTTTTCTTGCAATAATCGCACTTTTTATTATCGTATTCCTTTTTTCTGCATTGTGCTTCTAAGTGGCCTGTTTTTCGACAGTATGAGTATATTTCTATTGCTGGTGCTAGTCTGATATTTGCATTATTTTGCTGTGTTAGATTTATTGCAGATAGTTGGTCAGCAATTTTTTGTAATAATATATCAGTTAGTTGACCTGAGTTTTCTGCTGAGTTAGTTGAAAGTTGCATTAGTCGCCTCGCGCTTGTACGTTGTTCGAAAAAAATGGCCTCATGTATGGCGTCTCTTAACGTTATTGGGTTCTTTAATCGAACCTTGGGCTCCTTGGCTCCTTGGGCTATTTCTTTGTTCAATTTTTCTTCAGCCTTGCTTATTTCAGTAAGCGTGCGAGTTATGTATATTCGGGCCTGTTTTACGAAATATTCCTCTGCATCGTTCATTTTACATTTATCATTGACCACTATGTCATTTAATCTTCTTAGCGCAGATTCCATTAATCCCTTATCGTCACTTTCTTGGAGTGCACAGTCTGCTAATGATAATGCGTTGCGGAGTTCTATAAGTGCTTCCTCTTTCGGGGTTTGAGGGTATGCGATTGGTATTGGCTTTGTTTTGTCCGAAGAGTTATGTGTGTCGTTGTCTTGTGTCATTTTGTTATATGTATATTTTATATCGTATATATTTTTATATTGTATATATTTTATATTGATAGACACTTGTAATTATATTTATAATTTATAGCACTTGCTGTTACTTTAATTGTGTATAATTTTTACTAAATAATTTAATTTGAATTTTATAGAAATTATAATTTATTGAATTTTAACTGTTGGAAGGCTCGCAGCGGGCGCGTATTCCCCTCGAAGGACGTATAATATGGTAATAAAATTTTTACTTACCCAATGATGGTGATTAAGGCGATGTACGCGTAGAACATCCTCTCGATTGATTTCAATCTAGATAAAATAGTTTCTTCGCAAGTGATACCCCACACCTAGCACCAGTTTTATGTTACGTTTTTACGTATATGTATATTTATATTTAATTATAAGATGGTGGGTAACTTTTGTATCACGACTAATCTTGGTAAACCCAAGCAGTCAGTTTGCGTGAAGAATTAAATAAATTAAATACATTCCTTGCTGCTTGCTCCAATCGGGCGTACTCCCGTCGTTCGTGGCTAAAGGTTGGTTGCTTACTCTCTCTACATCTCTCTATTGATGGTCTACTGACTGACTCCTCGTGGGATGTCCGGCTGTATTTATACTCGCCAAATTCGTTGTTTCCACGTGCCTATCCTTCTAGAATATTCGTTATTGATTGGAATTTGCTGATCAGTCCGTCAGTGACTTTTCGTTCTGGTCTTAACCTGTTGCTGGGTGGTCAGCTCTTTTTCTATGGTACTCAACGCTTTTCGTTGTTTCCAGGCAGGTTATAACTTGTTAGTATGACGGTCAGCGTTTTCTGTCTTTACTTGTTGGAACGTGTATTCGTCGCATTCTTTGTATATTGCTGATATTAATTCTTTTTCATTTTATAGGATATAGAATCCGTAACATAATAAATATAAACATTTTTTTCAAAAATTTCGAAATGCTCTAAAATTAAAACTAAGCTAAGAAAATCAGTTATTAGAAACTTATTATATTTGGGCAATCGCAAGTAATTTCCATGCGAATTTTGAAGCAAATTCATCGGGTAGTAAACAAAAAAAACTAAAAAAATGAAAAATCGAAATTTTTTTTCTAAACAACTCTAAAATTAGAACTACGTTAGAAAAACCAATTATCAATAGCTTCCCAGCAAGTTAGACAAAAAACTAAATTCCATGCAAAATCAGAAGCAAATCCATCGAGTAGTTTTCGAGATACAATTTACTAACTGACATCATACAGACACAGACACAGACACAGACACAGACACAGACACACACACACACGCACACGCACACACACATACAGACATTTTCTGGAAACCACTTTTTTCGACTCCCTGAATTCAGATATATACAAATTAATGAAAAAATGGAAAAAAAATTTTTTTATCGATACAATGCTTTCTCTATGAGAAAGCAAAATTATTTATATTTTTATTTAAATATAATTTGAAACAGCAAAACTAAACGGAAATCATATTGTGTATTGTAATGGAAAAGCCTAATTTAAAATTAATTGAGTTTTGTTTGCATTCTAAAAACTAAAACGAATTTTGCAATAATTGAGTTTTTGTTTCCGAAAACAAAATAAAAAAAAAAAACCAAACAGGGTCTTTATTCGGTTCCCCAAACGTTCCCTGCTCAGATCTATACTTTTTTTTTGTTTAAAATATGCACGCCAGTGCATCGTATATAAGGTAGCGCCATCTATTATATGCAGACGACGTGAGTCGACTAACGTTTCTTCAGAGTCAGTCCATGGATATCGGTTGAATAGAGCAGACCGTGTTACTTAATGTAAAACTATATTTGTGTATCTTATTAAATAAAGACTTTTTATTCTTATATAAAATAAAACTCGAGTACTTATTTTATTTTATTGCAATATATTAGAAAGATGATGGGCCCAGCTCAGTTAATCTGCGCGTGAATAATTAATAATTAAAAGCTTTTAAAAACGTGCAGTGACTTTTGCGAGTGTTGTTGAAAGAAAGGAAAGTTTTTGTGTGTACCCGAAGTGCAGGGCAGTTTTATCTTCCTTACGCAACAAAAGAAAAGTGCACCAGAGCAGGCACAACGACGGGGAAGCGATCGCAGTACAAAGGAGGGTAAGAAATAAAATATGTTTATTGGTGCCAGTGATTAATGATGCGAGTGAATTTTTAAAATCTTTGAGTGGCGAGTAATGACCGGCTCACGGTAAAATAAAAACATTCAAAAGAGATTTATAAATCGAAGCCGCAAAAATATATATCTATATATATAAAGACGAAAGATTGTACAACGATAGATATTAAAGAAAAATCTGATTAATTTGCAAAAGCGGCAAGAAAAAGTGTGTACTTTTTTTTGTATTAATAATCGTTCACGCAAGTGAATTTTTTTGTGTAACGACCGGCACAGAGTGGAATGAAAATTAGTAAAACACAATGATTTATCGATTGAAGCGCGATAAAAGTATAAAGACGAAAAACTGCAAGAAGACAGGTAGTTTGAGAAAGAAAAATAATAGCACTCATAAGTGAATAATGAATTTTTCATGTTTCGAAAAGTGAAGTTTTTTTTTTTGTAAAATATTTTAAGAATGTTGAAATTTGATAGAATCAATGCATAAAAACGGACTCGTTTCTATAAGTTCATATAGGTGTGCATAGCGCGATTTTTAATTCCAAGAAACCGAAAGACCGGGACGCGCACAAAAATAGCGGCTGTGAGTGAGAACAAGAAAGACGATGAGAGTAAGACTTATCGAACGGAGAAATGCGCGCGCATGCGAGAAAGACAGAACAACAGCGTCTATAACACGATGCGAGTGAATATGTGTATATACGTGTACGAACGTAAAGACTAGCTAGCAAAATGACAGCGTGACTGTATATGTAAAATAATACATATATACGTATACGTATGTGCTTAACAAAAATTACGAAAAAGATGACACCATGCTATGCACTCTACAAATAAAAAGACAGCGATAAATTAAAATAAAAAATTAAATATAAACGTTGATAATAAATTAAAATTAATAAAATAGACAAGTACGACTGAATAAAATTTATAATCGAAGGAACGAATGATTGCGTATGTGTATAGTTATATGCGTACATATGAATATTAGTATACGCACGATTTAATACACGTATATGTATAAATTCAAGAACAGAAACATAAAAATATGAAATATTAAAATGAAACTTTATGCACAGATAAGACAAGTCTGCTATTATTCTTGAAGACACAAGAAGCCATCAATGACTTTCGATGGCAGCATGTTAAGTAGAAGGTGCATGCAACCGTCAGGGACGACTGTATAGTTTTTGTGACAGAATCTGAAAAGCAGTGCACACTGGATACCAAACAAAATTAATCAAAATTATTTAATCAATCTTGTATCTATGAGTAGATATAACATAAAGTGCACTATATATGTGATATGGAAAAATACGTTTAAAATTGAATTTATTATTTTATAATAAATATGTTAAAAATTAACATTAAATTTTTCTTGCTGAATTCGCACATATGATATTACTTAAGTTCGATATATTGTGTGTGTGAAAGACAGCATATAAATATAAATAAATATTAACTGGTCAAAATTGAGGAAAATTAAAAGAGATATAGCTTGTGTGCGGCATATCGCTCTGAGTTTATAACCTCAAAAATTAAACTCGCTGATATAGCTTGTGTTCGGCATATTGTTACGTCACGACGTATCTTTTATTTCAAAATTTATCATTCCAATAATATGCAGTAAGCCAGGACTCAACAATATCATTCTGAGTCTATAATCTTAAAAAAAAAAAAAATTAAAATCGATTAATATTGCTTGCGTTTGCTATATTAATTTGATTCTACGCTGAGATTATTATAGAGTTTAAAGAATTATTGATGAGCTGATATTCGGTATTATCTTAAATTTCAATGAATTAATTTTTGATAAATAATGTTTAAATTTAATGAAACTAAATTTTGAATTGATTGATATTGCTTGTGTTCGGCATGTCAAATTGATTTTTCTCTGAAATTACCATAAATGTTTAAGAATTATTAATGAACTAGTGTTCGATATTATGTTCAATTTTAACTAACTTGTGCTCGAGAAACAATTTTTAAATTTAATTTAACTAAATTTTGAATCAATTGATGCTGCTTGTGTTTGGCGTATCAAATTGACTTGAATATTAAATGTCTATTTGTTTTTCAGATAACCTATATGTAATCAGCAAGGAATTTAACCTCGTCATAAGAACAGGGGAAGAGAAATAAAGTGAGAGACAGAAATTGTTTACAATTCATTGCTCAGACCAGAAATTCTGTTTTAAAGGAAGAAAAAGAAGACCGATTGGTCATGCCCTATTGTACGTCAGGTAGCCACATTATGGAAGATGTAGCGATGGATGTGACTGAAAGTGAAGACAGAGTGATGGATATGATTGAGAGCGGAGACAGAGCCAAAGAGACAGAGGGGCATTACAACATGACAGAAAGAAAGAATGAAGACAGAGAAAATGAAGATAGAAAAGACAAGGCAGAAAAAGAAGACAGTTTAAGAGACAGAAGGAAGCATGAGACAGCTATATGAGAGTGTAATAAGACAGCTAACAAGACAGAAGAAAAAAATATGAGGTAAACCTATTATTAAGACTGATAACATCGTCTTAAATAAATTATTTATCAACAAAATTTTGAAATATTATAAAAGAAACAGTAAATGTTGATAAAAATGTTTTTAATAGTGAATTTCTTAATTTAAATTTAGACAACAAACTGAATCGAATTGGAAGAATCCGGTTCTGTAAAGAAAATAATGAAGGAAGTTAAAAGAAGAGAAGTTAGAAGTTACTTCACGATGTAGGACAGAAGTTGATAGACAGCTTAATTGCAGCATTTATTAAAAAAAAAACAAGCGGTGGTAGCATAGTTAGAAAATTCAATGGATGAATTAAAATTCATATTTAAAGAACAAATAACGACTGATGTAAATGAAATGCAGACGGCAGATAAAATGACAGGTGAAGCCAGAACATGTGATGTAAAAGATAGAAAAACGATCGATAAGACAGGAGAAAGAGAATCAATCGGTAATGCAAGTAATAATTTTAACATAGACATTTTTGTCAGGGAATTCGAAAATTTGACTATTTTGGATAAAGACGATAAACAGAAGACGATAAAATAGAAATATCGTGATTAATTCAATTAAAAGTATACTAAAAATTGAATAAAAATGACAGCAAAATAAATGACATTTTTAAACAAATGACAGAAACATTAAAAGCCGGATCGACTAATAAAGACAGATCAGTAAAACGCGACGACAAGTTAACAAATCAAATTTGAGAATTTCTTATATTATTTTATGTCTGAATTGTACGTTATAGACAGTTTTATTGAAATAAAGGATAATTTGAGTGAGAAAGTAAAAGGAAAATATAAATTTAAAGTCTATGACATTTTATGAATTGAATAGATAAAAATTATTATGCCACAGTAATAGAAATTAAAGACCCAGCAAAACTATCAAATTGAATTAAAGAAATGAAATTGAGTGAAGTTAACATAATTTTATTTTACATTAAAAGACAGTTATACATCATCGTCGGTTCACAGAGGTGAACCACAGCCAGTAAATAAAAAAAAAGGAAGGAAATAAAGTTGTATAGTATATAATATCTCATATTATATTAAAGTGAAACCACTTTTTTTTCCGTTTCTCCGGTTCTCCGGTTCTCTGTCTCTCCGCATGTTTTAAATGTGTCTAATCTTTTCACAATAAAAGTAGAAATTTTGTATTAGTACTCATTAGTCGAAAGCTTTTTTTTGGCCTTATATTATTTTGGACCCTATATTTTTATTCAATTCCCATTTTTTGGGCCCCTCTTTTTTTATTCTTATATTTTCTTGGGCTTCATAATTTTCTGAGCCTTATTTTTTCGGGCCTTATATTTTTTGGGCCCAATATTTTTTTGATGCCTATATTTTTTGACCCTTATATTTTTTTGACCTCAAATTTTTTTGACCTAATATTTTTTTAATATTTATATTTTCTTGGACTCTATATTTTTTCGAGCTCTATATTTTTCCGGGCCTTATAATTTTCAGGCCTTATATTTTTCTGAGTCCTTTTTTCTTTAGGCCTTATATTTTTTTTGGGCCTCATATTCATGTAGGCCCAACGTTTTTTTGATTTTCATATTTTCTTAAGCTCTATATTTGTCTGGGTCTTATTTTTTGGGTCCTATATTTTTTTGGGCTCTATATTTTTCGGGCCCTACATTTCTCTGAGTCCTATTTTCTTCGGGCCTCATATTTTTTTGGGTTTCTTATTTTTGGGCCCAATATTTATAGTTAATTTAATAAATAATTTTATACGTCGTTGTATTTTACCTGATAGTGCCAGACTAGGTATATACCTCAAAGCCAAATAAAGAATGTCTATGTCTCTGGCTGTCTCTCTTCCTCTCTCACCCTCTCTTGCTATTTTAATTTATCAGTACCCTTTTTTCAATTTCATTTTTGTTATCCTAGTATTATTTAATTTTTCTATATATTTACTTAATTGTTTTTCTTTAATTTTTATATAAGATTCTTCCTTACGTAAAGCCTCAATCGTATGTTTTTGTTCCAATTCATCATTACTCATTCTTTCTTTGAATTTCATTTTCGCTAACTTACAAGGAGATGCCACCTCCGGGAAACCAATCCGGCTGAAACTGCAGGATATGATTTTTTGATAAAACAATGAACCCGTGTTTTTTCTTTTATTCGAATGGACCTCTTAGACAAAAATATAGACATTTTTTCGAAAATATAGTCAAAAGGAGCCTTTATAAGAATTTCCAAACAACTAAGACTCTTACAAAAAAATACATACAAGATGAAATAAAGTGCAAATCAAATGCTTTAATTTAAACTTTGTGGCATTGAAAAAGCTTCAGTTATTCAAAAGTTACAGGTAATTAAAATATGCTAATGAAATAGCATGAAAAATTCATTATTTTTTATATGCTTGAAAAATTAACAAATATATAGTAATTTTCAATAAAGCATAACTTTCAAACCACTGAATCTTTTTTAATGCAACAAAGCCTGAAGTAAAGCATTTAATCCGCACTTTATTTCTTTCATTATGTATTTTTTTGTAAAAGTTTTAGTTGTTTGGATATTCAAGTTCTTATAAAAGCTCCTATTTACTACATTTTCAAAAAAATGTTTATATTTTTGTCTAAGAAACCTATTCGACGGAAAGAAAAAACATGGTTCATTTTTTTTTCATTGAAAATTATGTCCTGCAGTTTCAGCCAAATCCGTTTCCCGGAGGTGGGAAACTCTTCTTGTTAGTATTCTATAATTTTTCTTTATATTTATTCAATTGTACTTTTTTAATTTTAATATAAGCTTCTTTCTTTCGTAAAGCCTCATTTGTACGCATTTGTTCGAATTCATCAGTACTCTTTTCTTTCTTAAATTTTAATTTCCTTATCCTTGTATTTTCTTACTTTCTTATATCTATTTGGTTGTTTTTTTCATTTAAATATAAGCTTCTTTTTTTTAAAGCCATATTTGCGCGTATTTGTTCCGATTCATCAGTATTTTTTTTTCAATTTCATTTTTATGATCTTATTATTATTTAATATTTTTCATATTTATATGGTCTATCTTCTTTTATTTTTATATAATTTTCTTTTGCCCAAACACTATGAATACGCCTTAGTTCTAATTTATTATTAATTTTTTTCTGCATTTTCATAATCATGTCTTTTTATGAATTTTCTTCATATTCATTCGATAGTACTGTTATCATTTTCATATTAAATCCTATTATACATAAAGCTCCTTTATCGTCTATTTCTTTTACTTTTTTTTTCTTCATTTAATGTAATCTCATCAGTCCTAATTTTAATATCGTTATAATTTATGTGAATGTCATCAAAATCCATTAAATCATCATTTCGTTTCAAAAAAATTGTATCTGATATGTCACTGTTAATTTCCATCTGGATCATTTCAAGATTTGAATTCTTCTAATCACGACACATTTCCATGATATTTTTTTGTTATGCTAATAAATGCATTTGTCAGTTTTTTTCAAGAAGTTCAATCTCGGCAATCACGGTGCTTCATAGTGAATTTAAATAAAAACTTAATGTCACTTCAAAATTCTTTTTGAGAATAATTTGTGAACATTTAGGCATCATTTTCAAAATCGGTTTACATGGCCGATTTGGAGAAAAATAGATAGGAATAAAAAGAATAATTCGAAACCGAACTATTTTATTTTATTTATAAAAAAATGCTCAAAAGTGTTTGGAACGTAGGTATAATAATAAAAATATAACAAAATTGAAGAATATTGGCCTTATGTTATGGAGCTATTGGGCTCAAATATTTAAAATATTTTCGAAAAATAATTCTATAGCTACTTACGTATGAATACATAGTATTCAAAGAATGTAGATATTTACATCGATGTCATCTTCTAATATATTCTTTAATTTGTTGAAGCTCATATCATGTCAGATTTTAAGCAATCCAGTCGTAATTTAAAACTTGCTTAACTAACAAGGAGAGGTCCTCACCTCTAATAAACAAATTTGGCTGATAGTGCAGGTTATGATTCTTTGATAAAAAAAAATGAACCCGGGTTCTTTCTTTTCGTCTAATAAACCCAGAGGCTAAGATAAAGCCATTTTTCGAAAACATAGTAAAAAGAAGTGCTTATAAAACCTTGATTAACCAAAGAACTAAAACTCTTACAGCAAAATATAAAAAAGGGAGTATAAGTTTATAACTTTGATTTGAGCTTTATTGCATCGGGAAGTTTTGCCTAATTCAAAAGTTATAGCTAGCACAGCATCGAGAATTTCACTAAAATATTGCGAAATCTTTTACTGGAATATCTCAATGGAACCTTTCGTGCAGATTCTAGGAAGTCTTCACAGAATATTTCGAAATATTCCACTAAAATCTACCATTGAAAGCTTTCAGGAACATTTGAAAATATTTCAAAGAAATGTTCGAAAACTTTTTCAAATTATTCCATGCCAATTATTAGGTCCAAAATATTTACGAAAGATTTCTGGAATATTTCATGAAATATTACATTTAATGTTTATCAAATATTCCAGTGGAATATTCATGGAAATTTCCAGGAAGGTTTCATAAGGATTTTGCTAAAAGATTCAGAAACACTTCTAAATTGTAAAGCGGAATATTACACAAATCTTCTAGAAATATTCCATAAAATATTTCACAGAAAGATTTAAGTAATCTTTTGATGCAATATTCGATAAAAGATTTCAGAAAGATTCTATAAACATTTCGCTGAAAAAACCCGAAAAACTTTAAAATTGGACAGCGGACTATTACCTAAATCATCTAAAAATATTTCATGGAATATTTTACAGAAAGATTTAAGTAATCTTACAGTGAAATATTTCATGAAAGATTTTAGGAAGATTCCATACATATTTCGCTAGAAGATTCCGAAAAACTTCAAAATCGTACAGCGGAATATTACATGAATCTTCTAGTAATATTTCACGAAATATTTTATAGAAAGATTTAAGTAATCTTACAGTGGTATATTGTATGAAATATTCTAGAAGGAGTCCATGAAGTTTCCGTTGGAAGCTTGTGCGGAATGTAACCGGAGATTTCCAGTGACGCTGATTGGGGGGATGTTCGTTAAATGGGAGTTTTATCCCTAAGTGGTTGAGCAATACCTTACTCACTATATAAGCGAAAGGGTCGCCGCTTTGTTGCGTACAGTTGAAGCGATTATGTAAATGTGATTTTATTACTTAATGTCAATGTTTATGTATGCATATATGTATTGATATATGAGTATAATGTGTTATTATAGAATATATATACTATCCCCTCTCAGCATTTCTAAATCTTTCATAAAATATTCCAGAAATATTTTGTGGTAGATCTGATACTCTAAATTTTTCATCGAAACCTTCCAAAAATCTTCCAGGAACATGTCATGAAAGATGTGAGATTACCTAAACCTCCCATTGAAGTATTCTTGATATTTCAAGAATATTTCATAGAATACTCCAATGTAAGAAGAATCAAGGACATACGAATATTAGAGAAATATTCCACGGAAGTTTTTTGAAATAATCCCAATCTTCCGTGTCAATATTTACGATGGATTTCTAAAATCTTCTGGAAATATTTTATGGAATATTTCATGAAAGTTTCCTCAAATCTTCCATGCATATTCCATGAAAGGTTTATGAAATGTTTCAAATCTTCCGTTTCAATATTCCGAAAATCTTCTATGAATGTTCCAACAAAATATTTTATGAAATATTTCTGCAAGATCCCTGAAATGTTTCAATGAAGGATTTGAGATAATCCAAATCTTCCAATGAAATATTCTTGGAGTTTTCCAACAATATTCCATAGAATATTCCAATATAAGAAGAATCAACGAATATTACAGGAATATTCCATGAAAGATTCCTGAAATATTTTAAATCTTCCGTGCCATTATTTTAGGAAGCTTCGATAAATATTCCATGCTGTGTACGAGGTGATTAAAATATGCTAATTAAATAGTGTAAAAATTCATTATGTGTTACATGCTAAAATTATTAAGAAAATATGTAGTAATATTTAATTCAGGATAACTTCCGAACCACAAAAACTTTTTTAACACTATAAGGTTCAAAGTAAAGTGTTCAACTTGTACTTTTTTATCATTTATGCACTTCTTTGTGAGAGTTTTAGTTTTTTGGTTAATAAAGTTCTTATGAGCACTTCTTGTTACTATATTTTTGAAAGAAACAACCTTATCTTTGTCGCTGGGCTTATTATAGGAAGAGAAGCAACACAGATTCATTCTTTTGATCAAAGAATCATAACCTGTAGTATTAGCTAAATCGATTTTCTAGAGGTGTGGAGACTTCTCCTCATTAATTATGCAAGTTTCAAATGACTACTTAAAGTGTATATTAACAGATGTTATCGAATTTACATTCTCTGAATACTACTGTCTAAATATAATCCAGTGAAAATTTTACTATTTGATTCAGCAGAAATTATTTCACTGAAAAATCAGTAAAAAATTAACAGAATTTTCAGTGCCCCTTTTATTGCACTGAAATATCATTGAAAATTCAACTGAAGTTACAGTGACTCGTTTATTCCACTGATAATTCAGTGAAAATTTGACTAATTAAAAAGGTGAGGGTCAAAATAGCGGGAAGAACTTGAGAGTGACGCTCTCAAGTTCATTCCCGCCACAATCTTAATGCTAAGAGTATCTAGCTCTGATTTTGAGTAGAATTATTTAAATATTTTTTTTAAGTAAAAAAAGTGAGTGTTATATAATAGAATTAATGCTAATTTATGTATTATTATTATTAAGAAAAATCATTTAATTCTTTCAAGTAAATAGGTAAGTTCAATAAAATATAATAAATTATAATATATACATAGAGAGAGAGAGAGAGAGAGAGAGAGAGAGAGAGAGAGAGAGAGAGAGAGAGAGAGAGAGAGAGAGAGAGAGAGAGAGAGAGAGAGAGAGATACATAGATAGATAGATATATATGTTTATTGTATGTACATTATGTTGTACAATTTTTATAAAGTTATATACAAAGTAAAAATTAAAATATAATATTGAGTAACAAACAAAAATTTAAAACAAAATCAGAAGAAAAATAATAAAAGTTTTATAATTTGAATTGAAGTTATAATTAATTTACAAATTATTGTGTTTGTGATGGCAGAGGTCCATTCTCCAAGGAGAGGTAATGCGTAAATGCTGAAGATTTAAATGCATGAAGTGATGGTGAATTTCGAATTGTCTCAGGGAGCTCATTCCATAAGAAGGAAGAAGTGACCAAGAACGATCTATTGTAATATTCAGTAGTAGTAGGTGGCACAGTTAAAGGCCTCACAGCACCCCTCAATGTTCTAACCGATTAATTCATAATATATATAGAATAAAGATAAGAAGGAACTTTAGTTGAGAACATCTTATAAAGAAAGGAGGATGCAAAATATTTCCTTCTACTGGAGGTAGATAACCAGCCCAATTTAGAACGATAAGCAGAAATATGCTCACGTCTGCCAACACCATAAACATAACAAATACCAGAGTTGACAACTCTCTGAAGCCTCAAGTCAAGTTCAGCCGACAAATCACAATAAACGAGGCAACAATAGTCGATGAGCGGAAAAAGCAAAGTCTGTATCAGATGCTTACGTAGAGCAATGTTAGTACTCTTTCGAAAGAAGTTTAATCTGTAGAGTAAAGAAAAAGATTTATTACAAACCTGAGAGATGTGCTCCTTCCAATTCAGTTTGCTGTCCAACCACACCCCCAAATTCCGAACAGTGGATTCAAACTTAATAGTAGTGCCATTAATTTGGACACCAGCAGCTTGTATAGTAGACAGCAAATTAATATAGTAATAGGAGCCAATAATTATGGTCTTAGTCTTACCGACATTCAATTTAAGGTGGTGTCTAGTAGCCCAATCAGAGATAGCATGTGCACTCATAATAGAAGAGTAAACATCCAATTTATCTAAAGGAAAATGGACATATACCTGAAGATCATCAGCATATATAAGGTATTGTATATCAGGACCAAAATCAATAGCAACATCATTTAAATATATAGAGAATAATAACGGCCCCAATACAGATCCTTGAGGAACTCCCATACTAAGAGTAAGGTAATTAGATGCATTACCACCCTCGTCAATAACAGCCTGCTGTCGATCCGAGAGATAAGAGGCAAACCATCTGATAACCGTGATAGAGACATCAAGTGAAGACATTTTTTTAAGCAGAATAGCATGGCTCACGGTATCAAATACCTTACTGAAATCAAATAGCAAAAGCAAGATGACATAGCGTCTATCCATATTGAGCCTAATATCACCCGTCAATCTTAACAAGGCTGTCTGTGTACTATGCCCAGTCCTAAATCCAGCTTGTCGCGGATCCAATAGTTGTCTAGTGGACAAATATTCATACAACTGCTGATGAACAAGACGCTCAAGTACCTTTGACAGAAACGATAATAAGGAAATAGGTCGAATATCATTCATAGATTGTGGAGAAGAAACTTTATCAATAGTTTTAATAAGAGATAGCTTCCAACATGATGGGAAAAGACATTCTTTCAAAGAATCATTGAAAATGCGACACAAGAATTTACCGATCACAGGAAACGCATTATTAATAAGAGACTGAGGAATGTCATCTGGACCTCTTGCCTGCGAAGTAAAACTACGCACAGCCTGACCAACCTGAAACAGCGACACTTCAGAGAACCTAAACATAGGTTTAAATGGTTCATCTTCAGCTAAAGTATTCAAATAATCAACGACTGAGGTGGCCGATCTATCAGATGCCACACTGGAAAAATGCAAATTTAGTTCATCAACCGAGAAAGGGTGACAAGAAGTATTTCCACTCGAACAAATACCGAGATTACGCAGCTCCTTCCAGATTTGCCGAGAACCATTTAGCCCAGAGAGCTTGCCATAATAATAAAGGAGTTTTGAAGACTCAATGCTCTTATGAGCACGATCACGTGCAGCTCTATATGATAGCAAGTCAGAGGGAAGTCGCGAGCGCTTATAGCGTCTATAAAGACGGTCTCTATCATGAACCAAACCACGATGCTCTGCAGTGATCCATGGACGACGATTTACACCCTGTCGAACCTTTTTGATGGGAACAAAGAGTGAAATTGCTTCACTTAGATGGCCATAAAGACAGTTAAGACGAGTTTCAAGATTTGAATCGCCATTACAGATAAAGCAATCCATAGAGGAAAAATAATCAATCAGCCTTGTATTGTCAACAGCCTTATAGTCTCGATAAGAGAAATTATTAAGTACAGGCTTAGAAAGAAAATACTTGACAGTGGCTGCAATGAGATCATGTCCATCTATAAATGGCACATCAGTCTTCCAATAGTCAAGCAAGGAATCACTTGCATCCACAAGGCATAAATCTAGCCAAGCATCAGATGTGGCAGTGTTATGAGTTGCACCGCAAGGCACAGAGAAGAGTGCATTTTCCTTGATCAGGCCTTTTAGAAAACAAAGAGTTGTCAGAATCAGTAGACAGGTTTGTATTGAAATTACCCAAGATGACTTTAGTGCTATAATCATGCATATAAGATGACAGATCAGGAATAAAATCAGTTCCAGCCAAAAATGGAGCATGAGGTGGTCTGTAGACTACTCCAACAAAAATAAGAGAAGCAACATCATGAGATTTAATCTCGCAAAAGAGGTATTCAGGTAAGCCTGGCTTACCACACCAGCTACCATTTGAAGAACACAGTCGTATGCAATCCAAAGAGCGATGAACATATAGAGCAACACCACCACCTCTAGTGTTACGATCCTGTCTGAAAAGTACGTAGTCATCTATAGCTATCAGAGAGTCAGAGACGAGCTGACCCAGTTTAGTCTCCGTCACAGCCACCACATGAAAATAAGTGCGAGGAGCCAAAAATAATCTTATCATTTCAATATGAGCACGAATCGAGTTGGCATTAAAATGACAAACCCTGAGACCATCCTCAGTAGTGAAATGTTTTGTAATGGTAGATGAAGAGAAAGTATTATTAGTAGGTAACAGAGAATCAGTAGGGAAGGAAGAAGAGAATGGACTTACCACAGCATCTCGAATCAGTTCGCTTCTCCGCTGTTGTTGGTAGTTATCTTTGCTAAAAAAGCATCCAGGTCAGCATCAGTAGTAATACGCACAGGCATCCGATCCCCCCTCTTTCTAGCGTATATCACATCATTTCGCACAAATGTGACAAAGTCATATTTTTTATCCTTTGCCTTTTCTAAGACTCGCAGCTTCAACTGATGCAATGAGCTAGGCAGATACTCATTGATATTAATCACCGATGATGTCAGAGACTCAACATTCTTATTATCAGGAGGCAGATGATCATTTATTTCAGATGATAATAGCTTTCCAAACTTCGCCTTAGAAGCAATTACAGCACGAGCCAATGATGCACTCTTCATAGTGACAAGTAAAGGCACAGTAGATGGACGATCAGGACGTTGTGCAGATATAGCTGTTGATAATGAAAAGGCAGATTCTGATCCAGAGAGAGAGAGAGAGGGAGAGAAAGAGAGAGAGAGATATTTAAATTTATTAACTGTACATTATGTTGTACAACAAAAATAATACAAATTCGTAAGTATATATATATATATATATATAAAATGAGATACTAAGTAAAAATATAATTAAAACAAAGATACAGTAATTAAAAATAATTAAAGCCTAGCTCGGAACAAAGGCTCATTCTCGAGGGAAAGGTAGTGCGAATATGTTGATGCCTTGAATAATGCCAATGATGAAGAGTCTCTTAATGATGATGGTAGACCGTTCCATAGTTGCGATGACACAACCAGGAATGATCTTTGGTGATATTCGGTAGATGAAAAAGGAATGGTTAACGGTCTCACATCACCCCTCAGTGTCCTCACAGGCAAGCTCCACAAATATCTAAAATAAAGATATGAAGGTGAGCATGACAAAAACATTTTGTATAAGAAGGTAGTAGTGAAGTAGTTTCTTCTACCCAAAGTGGATAAACAGCCTAGAGAGGACCTGTAAGCAGAGATGTGCTCGCGCCTACTTACACCATAGATGTAACGAATACCAGAGTTTACGACCCTTTGAAGCCTCAGATCGAGTTCAGCGGAAAGGTCAATATAGACCAAACAGCAGTAATCAAGCAAAGGAAACAGCAAGGAACGGATAAGATGCTTACGTAGTGCAATGGTGGTACTTTTTCGAAAGAAATTTAATCTATAGAGCAATGAGTGGCTTTTGCTGCACACATGCGCAATTTGATCCTTCCAGTTCAACTTACTATGAAGCCATACACCAAGACTACGAACAGAAGATTCAAACTTAATAAGATCACCATTTATTGGCACACCAGTGATGTGTAATGAGGGCAGCATATTGACATAGAAATAAGATCCAATAATAATAGCTTTTGTTTTGTTCACATTTAATTTTAGATGATTGTTTGTCGCTCAGTTAACAATACCGACAGCTTGATCACTCATGAGAGCAGTAACAGAAGCTAACTTAGCAATTAGGAAGTGAATGTACACCTGAAGATCATCAGCATAGATAAGATGCTGCACATCGGCATGGAAGTCAGCAGCCACATCATTGATGTACATAGAAAACAACAGTGGACCAAGGACAGAGCCCTGAGGAACACCAGTATTTAATGTTTCATAGTCAGATGCATTACCATCTGCATCAATAACAGCCTGCTGTCTCTCAGAGAGATAAGACGCAAATCATTGCACGACTGAATGCGAGATGTCAAGAGAAGACATTTTTCTGAGCAGAGAGACATGGGATACCGTATCAAATGCCTTGCTGAAATCAAATAACAACAGCAACGTCACGTAGCGTCTGTCCATATTGCGTCTAATGTCCTCAGTTAGTTTCAGTAGTGCGGTCTGGATACTATGTCCAGTTCGAAATCCAGTCTGATAAGAGTCTAGTAGCTATCGCGTAGACAAGTAATTGCAGAGTTGATCATAGACTAGACGTTCAAGAACCTTAGACATAAAAGATAATAAAGAAATTGGCCTAATGTCACCAAAAGCTTGAGAAGAGGAGATTTTGTTTATTGTAGTGACCAGCGAGATCTTCCAGCATAATGGAAATAAGGACTCACGCAATGAGTCGTTATAAATGCGACATAACAAAGGCCCAATGACCGGAAATGCCGCACGGACGAAAGATTGAGGAACAGCATCGAAACCTCTGGCCTGTGAAGCTGAATGACAAACAGCCACTTATACCTCCTCAAAAGTAAATGCATTAAACTTAAACATGGTTTTAAGTAGTTCATCCAGAGCAAGTGTATTCATGTAATCAGAAATGGAGGGACCAGAGGATCAAACGCAACGCCACCAAAATACCGATTCAAATCATTAATTGAAAAAGAATGTCGAGAGTCACTACTGCTGGAACATACGTCAAGGTTCTTGAGTTCTTTCTAGATCTGTCTTGCGTCAGTAATCTTAGATAGTCTGTCGTGGTAATACAGTAATTTAGCTGATTCGATGCATGAATGAGCCCGATCTCAAGCATCTCTATAACATATAATATCAGCACGCAGTCTAGTGAGAGAGAGAGAGAGAGAGAGAGAAAGACAGAGAGTTGAGACGCGTGCAAAAAGAGGAAAATTAAGGGAAAATTATTTAAACTTTTTAAGTGAAAAGGTGAGTGTACTGTATCAATAATAATATGTATCTATATCAGCAAAATTAGTTTTTTTTAAGTGTAATACAATATTTAAATAATATTTATTTAAAGTATTAATTATTAGTAGATAAGCTATAGGCATACTGGCTCAGGTTCCTTCTGGATCACCCCCTCTCTCCTCAAAGTGATCTAGAATGTAATGTGTGTATAAGCCCATAAGAGTATCCCCTTCTTCGAGTGATTTTTTGAATTTTGGTTTTTATTTACGCCCACCCTTCCCTGCTCCATGTGATCGAGAATGTAATGTGTGTATAAGCCCATAAGAGTATCCCCTTCTTCGAATGATTTTTTGAATTTTGGTTTTTATTTACGCCCACCCTTCCCTACTCCGTGTGATCGAGAATCCGATGTGTGTATAAGCACATAAGAGTATCCCCTTCTCCGTGTGATTTTTTGAATTTCAGTATTTTGTTCACGCCCACCCTTCCCTACTCCATGTGATTTAGAATCCAATATGTGTATAAACCCATAAGAGTTACCTTTTTTTGTTTGATTTGTAGGTGGCCCCATACCGTAGGGAGTCCTAAGATGTTTTTTCTTTTGAAAGATTAATGTTTACGATTGCATGTTTTCCTTTTTTTCATCTCTATGACTTTTTTTTCTTTGAGCCACCTTCTTTTGATCGATAGATATTTTTCCTTTGGTCAAGGAATATTTTTCCTTATCTTTTACAAATAAGAGTTCTCTTTTTTTTTTTTTTACAAGATGAAAAAAGATAGCTGACCCTTATAATAAATTTTTTTCTCAAAAAAGATTTTCTTTCAAAAAGATAAAGACAGTATTATATCTTAAAGGTTGCATGATTCATTATTTTCATGCACCTGCGACTCAAAAAAGAACACACACAGTGTACTGCATTAAGAGAAAGGACATTCTTTTCCTTCTCTCCTAAAAGCAGGTTAATTTTTGTGCAACGTTCAAGAAAATGCATAGTGGGCAGCGCTACAAAGAAAGACTCTCCATCCGCCGAAAAAACTTTATGTTTGCTAGTGACCCTTTCGCTTCCCCGCAGCGCCACTTAGTCGGCGCAATCAGTGTGCTGAAAATGGACTCTGATTGCTCCGATAATCTTAATGCAATCGGCGCTTTACGCAACGCTGAAGGATACATGCGACGCCTAATGTCTTTGAGTGCAGGTATACACAAAAAAACCTCGGTCTCGTCATTGTTTACCACTGCATGTTTTTTCTTTTTCATCTCTATGACAGTTTCTTTAACCCACATGCTTCTGATCGATAGATATTTTCCCTTTGGTCACTTTCACATTACTTTACTATTCAAAGTCACTTTCTGCTTGTTCTGATAATCTTAATGCAATTGGCGCTTTACGCAACGCTGAAGGATACATGCGGCGCCTAATGTCTTTGAGTGCAGGTATACACAGAAAACCCTCGGTCTCGTCATTGTTTTACCACTGCATGTTTTTTCTTTTTCATCTCTATGA
The DNA here is from genome assembly GCA_017163975.1 of Anastatus disparis. NCBI lineage: Eukaryota > Metazoa > Arthropoda > Insecta > Hymenoptera > Eupelmidae > Anastatus > Anastatus disparis. Next base: position 1,044,184 of record JAFFSR010000216.1, read on the forward strand.
CAGTTTCTTTAACCCACATGCTTCTGATCGATAGATATTTTCCCTTTGGTCACTTTCACATTACTTTACTATTTAAAGTCACTTGTTTTCATTTTGTTGGAAAGAGACCTTTTTTTCCTTTTCGTAAAAATATGTTTTCTTTTACTGAGAAAAGAAACTTTGTTTTGGTTTTCATGTTTATAATCTTACAATCTTTTTTCTTTCAAAATTGAAACTTTTATTGTGCCCATTCTATATCCATGTATTAAGTTAAAATAAGGTTATTGGTGAATTTTTTTCTTTTCAGAAAAGGTTTTCTTGACAGGTTTATATTTTTGAAAGTCACCACTTATCTTATTTTATCTTTTTTTTTAAGAAAAAAGGTCTTTTACTCTTTTCCTAAAACGATATATCGGTCATTTAATTTTGAAAACGAAGCCCTTTGCGAATGCATTCTTTTTAGATAGAAAAGAGGGCGTGGAAAATACTTGGAGGATTGTCAAAAAATTTTTTCCGCAGGTAGGTAATTTTTGTAAATTTTTTTGTATAAATACTGTGCTGCATGCAATGTTCAGTATTCAGTCTCTCAAGCTTCCTAAAGCAAGATTGAAAAATTTAAGTTTCGATTTAAATCGTATTTAAAAAAATAAAAAATGGCAAACGGAAAAAAAATCAAGAAAACAAAACTAGTGCGAGCCTCAAAATAATGAGGAATAGAATCCAATGGTTAATGAGGAACGGCTCGTTGATCTTGTTGATGCTTGATCACGTCACATGGGCGATGGATGCAATAACATCGTGTGAGTAATATTTGATAATTTTTTTCTTTTTCATAATTAATAGTTTTTTATATATTATTTCAATAATTAATTATTTTTGTTTTCTTTTTTTAGTGCCACCGATGCCGCAGTCTGCTTCAATGCAGCAATTATATCAAGGCTTCGAAAATATGGAAACACCGAGGGCAAGCCCGAAGCGCTCGAGAAAAAGATCATCGAGCTCGAGTTCGAGTTCAAGTTTGAGTACCAGTGGAACGTCATCGAGTTGCTCTTCATGCAGAGCAACGCCCAAGAAAGTTCCCAGAGTCAACAACGAGGATGTAAGAACTCCTCTTCGAGAGAACTCGCCGCAACCAGGGTCCTCGGGTACAAGTAAGTTAAAAAAAACGAAAAAAATATTTCATTAAAATATAAAAAGAAAAAAGATTAAAATATTTATTTTTTCTGTTTCAGGATCACAACTTCGGGAGAAGTCACCGCAACCAGGGCCCTCGGGGACAAGTAAGTTAAAAAAAACAAAAAATATTTCATTAAAATATAAAAAGAAAAAAATTAAAATATTTATTTTTTCTGTTTCAGGATCACAACTTCGGGAGAAGTCTCCGCAACCAGGGCCCTCGGGCACAAGTAAGTTAAAAAAAAACAAAAAATATTTCATTAAAATATAAAAAGAAAAAGATTAAAATATTTATTTTTTCTGTTTCAGGATCACAACTTCGGGAGGAGTCTCCGCAACCAGGGCCCTTGGGCACAAGTAAGTTAAAAAACAAAAAATATTTCATTAAAATATAAAAGAAAAAGATTAAAATATTTATTCTTTCTGTTTCAGGATCACAACTTCGGGAGAAGTCTCCGCAACCAGGACCCTCGGGTACAAGTAAGTTGAAAAAAAACAAAAAATATTTCATTGAAAAAAAAAAAAAAAAAAAAGTTTAAAATATTAATTTTTTTTTGAAAATAATAATTTTATCTAAATAAATAATTAATTTTTTTTTCCTTTTTTCAGAAGAGAATGGCAGCGCTACTATCCAGGAGAATAGACCTCCTCCTGCAAGACGAATCTTGCAGCTTAAACATTCAGGGAAAAAGATTGTGATGAATACAAGGCTTCCTAAGTCTAACCAGGAGAATGAGAATACCAGATTCCCTAAATCAACGCAGGAGGATGAGGGAACAGTTTCGTCATGCAGTGAACTCATGATAACAGAAGACATCACATATCTTGATTGAAAAATAAATTTATGTACATGTATTTTTTATATAAATATAAAAAAGAATTTTTGTAACTGGCGGAAAAATATGTAATAAAAATTTTAATTCAATAAAAAAAAAATAATAATAGTTCATAAAATCTTAATCTCGCTTACTTGATGAGCCTTCCTATATATATGTAATATAATCTATTTTATAAAAAAAATTTTTTTCACTTAAATAAATTATTATAATTAAAAATAGTAGTTGGTTTTGGGGATATTAAATTAAATTATAATAATCATTGATAAAATTTTTATTTTTTTAAAATCACATATAATTATTTTTTTCATTTTAGAAATACAATTATTTTTTTCATTTTAGAAATACAATTATTTTTTCATTTTAGAAATACAATTATTATAGTATTTTAATAAGATAATAATAAAAAAATTTTAAAAATTTTATTCATTTGCAAAATATAAACATGTACATTTCATTTTTTTGTTTTGTTTAAAATAATTATCAACCTCATCTTTATCATTAATATTTAAGTAATTTCGTAGCCATGCTCGTATAGCAATCGTATTATTGACTGCACACACGGGTCTTTTTCTTCTTATACAGAAAACGTGGTTCAAGCAGAAGTGGTGCTTATCACCTATTATTCCTTCTAATGCTGGACAGCCGAAATCTTCAACATTTGAAATTGACCTGCAAATAAAATAAACAGAATAATTAAACTATAATATAAAAGTATAAGAAAAGTATTAAAAAGTATGAAAAAAAGTATAAAAAAGTATAAAAAAGTATAAAAAAAGTATGAAAAAGTATAAAAAAAGTATAAAAAAGTATAAAAAAGTATAAAAAAGTATGAAAAGTATTAAGAAAATGATTATGTTGAATATAAAAAATTTAAATATATTTTTACTTACACACTTGGTAAAAGATTTTTCAACCATTGCACTTTCTGCTCTCCTTTGACAAATAATTTTTTGATTCCTTGCGAGCAGATTTGGAAAATACGTTGTAGACGATGATATGGAATATCTCCAGAATTCCATGCTATACCGTGATGAAACCTTTCCACCCACTGAGCCATGCATTTTTCTTCTGTATTTAGTTCCTCCCATGTAATTGGAGATTTGAAAACATAGACTGTAGGTAAAGCTGTTTTTCTAAAATTGAGGAAACTAACTTCTTTGAAAATAAAAGAATCCTCTGATATTCTTTGAAATCCTTGAATATCACATATATAAATGCTTTCTTCTTCCGCAGACTGCATGATATAATTTTTTGAACAGCATATCGTAATCACGAGTTCTAGCCATCTCGTAGCGTTGGATGTTTCAGTATGAATTAATATCGGGAAATGAGAATAGAAAATTTTCAAATCGTAAGTTTATGTCAAGCAATTCCCCTCTTACTTTTTTAAGATTGGACGATGGAAAATAGCTCAGTTTTCACTGGTTAAACTAAAAGATGATAGTCACTCCCCCTTTAACTTTTTAAGATTGGACGATGGAAAATCGCTTAATCCTCATTGGTTAAAACTAAGAAATGATCCTGATAGGTTAAAAAAGGTAAAAAATTCATCCCTACCCGTGAAAACCTCTCTTTTTCTGAAAAACTTGCACTCCGTTTTACTATTGGTTAGTTAATTGAATTTTCTATCTCTCCTTTTGTTAACTTACCTTTAAAAAGGACTGAAGGTTTCTGGATGAGCATACTTCGTCAGAGGAGTCGTGAGTGTACATAGTCATCGGGACTAAACTTTACCAATCGTGAAAGTTTGTGTTTGTGAAAGGTTATTTTAAATAAAAAGAAAAAAAAATGTCTTCAATTAATTTCTTTGAACGTCTTGTGCAACTACTCCGTGATGCTTTGCAAAATGTAAATGAACTGAACAATACCGATCTCCATTATTGGATAGATATGTGCAATGGTAGTTTTGAGAAATTAAATGAAAAAATTGTCAATTCTGATCTTACAAGAGGAGAAAAGCAGAGATGTCAAACTTGTGTGTTACATCTTTCGGGTATTCAAGTTCAATTTGAACATCATCTTCAACGAGGAGGTGGTCTGCAATCTGAAGAAATAGAAGCTTCTGTTGAATGGCGAGATGTGCAGTCAGCTTTCGAAAACAGAATTAGAACTGGCGTAGTGGTAAATATAAATCATGTGGATATTTTAAGATTTTTAAACGACGCCCAAGAACTCTTTAAAGTACATGTACAGTCATGCTTAGAAGAATATAGTGCTCTCAAAGTGAATTCAGATTTCACCGCAGAATTTTCTATACAGAAAAGTAGTGAAGAATTGACAGATATTAAATATTTTACAACCACAAGTACTTCAATTTTCATGTCAACGAATCTAGAAGAATGGTTCAAAATAAATATCAAAGATTCTATTTTGACACAGATAGAAGAATTTCAGGAAAAAGATTCTGGCTGGGCTCTAAAAAGCATTATAAGTCTGAGTATAAATATGAAAAAATATTCTCCGATCAAGGGCAGTTCGTACATTCCTTTACCACCTTTTATACAAAAGAAAAAAGCATGTGTCAATGTTCGTAACAATGACAATCAATGTTTCAAGTATGCTATCCTCTCAGCAATATATCCAAGTGAAACTAATACTAATAGAGTTAATCAATATAGCATGCATGAGAACAAGTTGAAATTTAATAACATAGAATTTCCAGTGACACTTAAAAATGTTCCAAAATTTGAAGAACTGAATAATATTTCAGTAAATGTGTACATGTTGAAGAAGTTTGGACAAAAGTTTGAAGTATCACCTTGCCACATTACATCGGATAAAAAGGAAAAGCATGTCAATCTACTCATCATCCAAGACTTTTACATCGATGAGTATGAAAAAGATAATCATTCTGATGATATTAGTTTACCCAAATACCACTACGTTTGGATAAAGAATATGTCTCGTCTTCTGAAATCTCAACTATCTAAGACACATGTAAAATCATTCCATTGTGAAAGATGTTTACAAGTCTTTTATAATGAAGAAAGATTGCAAGTTCATGAAAATGATTGTAAGAATTTGAATTATTGTCGAATTAATCTACCTGACTCGCAGAACAACATTCTGAAATTTGAAGATTATTATAAAAGCGAAAAAGTTCCTTTTATTGTTTATGCTGATTTTGAATGTTTACTGAAGCCTACAATGAATGAGATTGCCTTCCAACTTCATGAAGCATATAGCATAGGATATTATATAAAATGTAGCTTTGATGACAGCTTATCTTTTTATAAGTCATATAGAAAAAATATCGAAGATGGACAGACTCCTGGACAATGGTTTGTTCAAGAATTAAAATCAATCAGTGAGGAAATTGATAAACTCTACAAGAATCCGAAACCATTAAAACTTACGGATTTAGAAGAATTATCTTTCCAAAGGTCAACCATTTGTCACATATGCCGAAAACTAATCCGTGATGAAGAACTCGCAGTACAAGATCACTGTCATCTCACAGGACGGTAAGATATTAATTATAGTTATATTTCAATGAAAAAAAAATTTACTTCATCATGCAAATTTTTTTAAAATATCTATTTTTTTTACATTAGTTTCAGAGGTGCAGCACATAATTCATGTAATTTGAATTACAAGTATTCAAAATTTATTCCTGTGGTTTTTCATAACCTCAATTACGATACACACTTCATTTTGAAAGAGATAGCCACATCTTCATTGATGGGAGGACGAGTTACGCTATTGCCATATAATAAGGGAAAAATATATTTCTTTTACAAAATACATAGATGGCAGTGACCTAAGTTTTAGATTCATAGATTCTTGGCGTTTTCTTCCTTCGTCATTAGAAAAACTTGCATCATACTTGGAAAATGTGCCGATATTGATAAAAGAGTTTCGAACTGATGGTTTTACAGATGAGAAAATTGATTTTCTCAAACGTAAAGGTATATTTCCATATGATTTTGTAGATGGATTGGATAAATTATTAGTTACGAAATTGCCAGAGAAAAATCAGTTTTATAACCAACTCACCGATTCTCATATTGCTGATGAAGACTATAAGCATGATATTCAAGTCTGGAGTAAGTTCAATATAAGGACATTAGGCGAGTATTCGGATTTATACTTAAAAACAGATGTTTTACTATTGGCGGATGTATTTGAAAGTTTTCGAGAAACATCTCTCAAAGCTTACGGTTTATGTCCAGCTCACTTTTATACGTCTCCAGGCTTGACATTTTCAGCAGCGCTAAAAATGACGAAGGTAGAACTGGAGCTTCTTACAGATATAGATATGTTGATGTTCATTGAAGCAGGTATTCGGGGAGGAATAAGTCAATGCTGTAATCGCTATGCCAAGGCGAACAATCCATATATGGGCTCTCCGTATGATGAAAAACAGAAAATGAAAACACTTATGTACTTTGATATTAATAATCTTTATGGATGGGCAATGGTTCAATATTTGCCAGTCGGAAAATTCAAATGGGTAGAATATGAGACGAATTCAAACTTTTACAACGCACCGCCAGATTCAGTTATTGGATATATTGCTGAAGTAGATTTGGAGTATCCCGAGGAAATACACGATGCACATCGAGATTTTCCATTCTGCGCAGAGCATAGTGCGCCACATGGCTCGAAACAAAAGAAACTTCTCACTACTTTGAAGAACAAGGAAAGATATGTTATTTACTATCGAACACTCAGACAAGTGTTGGAAAATGGACTTCGACTGAAAAAAGTGCATAGAATTTTAAGTTTTGAGCAAAAGGCATGGCTTAAACCTTATGTGGAATTGAATACTCAAAAAAGAATGCAGGCTAAGAACGAATTTGAAAAACTTTTTTATAAATTGTTAATCAATGCTGTCTATGGAAAGTGCATTGAGTGAGAGCGGTCTCGAGTTGATGTCCGATTGGTAAATAAATTTACTGGTAGATATGGAGCAGAAGCACGCATAGCTCTTCCAAATTTTCACAGCTGTGCTATTTTTGATGAGAATTTAGTTGCCATTCAAATGAAGAGAACGAGCATCACAATCAAGAAACCAATTTATGTTGGATTTTGCATTTTAGAATTATCAAAAACATTAGTTTATGATTTTCATTATTCGTATATGAAAAAGCGAGTTGGAGACAAATGCAAACTTTTGTATACTGATACTGATAGTCTCATATACGAAGTTGAGGATGTTGACATGTACAAAATAGTGAAAGAGGACATACATAAATTTGATACTTCCGATTATGAAGAAAATAATCCGTTCGAAATTCCTCGAGTTAATAAGAAAGTTCCGGGTTTGATGAAAGACGAATGTAATGGTAAGATAATGACAGAATTTATAGGATTACGAAGCAAAATGTATAGTATTTCAATCGATGGAGGAGAAGTTATAAAGAAAGCCAAAGGTATAAAGTCCAGTGTTGTTAAAAAATCAATTACTTTTGAGGATTACCGAAGCTGTCTTCAGGATCTCACTATTATATACCGTGAACAGTGCAATATCCGTTCAAAATTGCATACTGTGCATACTGAAAAACAGAGAAAAATTGCTCTAAGTCCTCACGATGATAAGAGATTTTTATTGCCTGATAGTACAGATACTTTACCTTGGGGACATTATAAAATTGAAGAAATACAGATGGCGCAAGCTGCACTTGAAGTAGAGAGGGAACATGCAAGAAAAATGGCTGCTGAAAAAAAGAAAAAGAGTGGGAGGTAGAAATGAGGAGGGGAGATACACGAGTGGAGATGGATGCTACAGAGAATGAAAGAGAGAGGGAAATCGAGAGAAGGGATGAAGCCACCAATGAAAATAGTGCAGAGCGAGTGGGGATGTCACTTTATGAAGGCGAGCAAATTATCATTGAGTATGATGTGTTAGAGGAGTTCATGAATGACTGGCATCCATCAATGGAGGGGCAAGTTCCCAGGAAGGAGAAAAAAGGATATATTACGAGTAGCAATGGAAAGGGCAGACATCGAAGTGGGGAATGGGCTATATCAACCAATGGACCACAATGAGGAGCGCATTCAAGTAATCGAAGAGCTTGAGGACGATCAACCTTGCACAAAGAAATCTAAAATCGACTAACTTTTTAAGTAAGTTACAATTTATTTTTTTTTACCAAAAAACATTATTTTTTTCCATCAAAATTTTTTTTCTAACAGAAATTTTTAATTTTTTTTACTTTTTCTTGTTTTCAGAATGGATTTATCTGCACTAAACAAGATTGCTGGAAGCGACTTCCTGCCAAGGAAGAAAGTCACAGACTTAGAAAAAGACCAGCAGTACATGGTGACTTCACTGAAACAAGTCAAGACAAGATTTGGAACCAAGGTCGTAGCAAATTTCGACCAAAGCTTCCAAGTCTTCTTACCAGAAAAGATTTCATCTGCAATCTTAAAAGATGGAGAATTTTTCTACAATCTCTGTGATAATGCAAATAAACTGCGTTTGATTGCAATATACCTGGGAGGATCTTCTTTTAAATTCGATCGGGCTTAAAATAAATAAAAATATACTCGTCAAATTATTTTTCAAACTATTTATTGTAAATTGTACATAATAAGAATACATGAATAAATGAAAATTATTAAACATTATATAATTGTTTTTATTTATCACCACCATTTATAATTATTATATTTATATTGAATCATAAAAAGAAAATTTTAATAATAAAAATATTTTATATATAACTTAAATTAATGAACATAATAAAATTAAATTTTTTTCTTTTTATTTATTACACTGAAATACGTGGTAAAATACATCTTAGCTTATTCAAATAATCTCATTTTTATCTATCCAACTATTATGCTTGCTATTTAGACCTAACCACTTAACATATACACGTTTACCACTTTTCTTTAAAACTTTTTCTACCAAATAAATTTCTGGATACATAGTCTTTTGAATTTCCGTTTCATAAAAGCCGCCGGAGACTGGTTCATCATAATAATCTTTGACGTGGTAAGTTATGGGATTGGTTTTTACAACTCTTGTTATTGTGAAAATTTCAGTTGACCAATTTGGTGTATAACCTTTTTCAAAAACTTGTTTTATCTTACTTATTCGCACTTTATCTCCTACTTTGAATTTTGGTTTTTTACAGGTCTTTTTTCAGTTGGGTAATTTTTCTTGATTTCTTTTTCATTTACCTTCGTAACGTTTTCAGGCTCGATTCCTATTGTCCGATGTTTTCTTGAATTGTATGCTTTCACTAACTCAGGCAGAATATCCAACCATTTATAACTTCCTTGTTTGCTGAATTCTAACCACATTGCATTTTTTAAAGTTTTATTAAAGCGTTCACATATGCTTGCATGAAGATTACTATGTGAAGAGTAGTGATTTATCTTGTACTTTTTCATAAGATTCTGAAAGTTTGAATTGTAGAATTCTTTTCCTTGGTCAGTTTGTAAATCTCGATGGCACCCGTTCTTGTTTTAATATTGACTTCATAGCTAGAATAACATCATTGCCACTCTTCGATTTGACTGGTACAGCCCATGCATACTTTGAAAATATATCTATGACAGTTAGTAAGTAGCGAAAACCTTTGTTTTCCTTGAAATAAGGTATCATTTCTACAAGGTCAGCTTGCCAAGTCTCATCTAATCCGCGTATGTCATATTTTCTTCGCTTGTACCTTCGACGTGCTGGCTTGTGTAGCTCTTCAACTACTCTTTGACGTTCCATCTTAAACTTCAACTTTAGCAATATCCGATCGTCTATTCATTTCTTTAATTATATATTCAATACTTGCAAAATTTCGTTGAGTCATATCATAGACATAAGTTAATTTTTCGTCTATTTCTGCTTTATATATTTCAACTTTGTTCTCATATTCTTGTATAGCTTTAGCAACTTCTATAATTTTAGAAGATAAGTAATCAACTTCTTTCTGTAGTATATTATTTAGTGAATTCAAACTAATGGCATCATTTGGATCATTAGCCTCTCCAATATTGCAAAGCCGCTTATTTTCTAAATCAAAATCACCATCTGATGTAACATTGAATCCAATACCTCGAGGACCACGACTCACTTGCGAGCCCTCAAGTTTTCTTCCAAACACATCGAGACTCATGATACTACTATTGATTTGAAAATTGTGTACGTCAATATATATGCCCAGCTTCACGTAGTTCCTCTATGATTGATTGGATTTCATTGTTGTGATTATTATTTCCAGCAGATCGTTCGGCTATCAATAATCGCAGTCTTTCGACAAGCTCATTCGGATCATCCCAGTAGACTAGATCTATGGAAGTATTCTTTTTGCTATTTTATATTTAGGTATGAGACCCCTCCGCTGGTAGACATTCTACTACGATCACTGCGGAACATTGGTGCTATGATTTTTGAATATTTTCTACTCTTCGAAGAGCGTATATTCTCACTTTTGCTATGTCTTTTTCTATGGGCATTTGTTGCTTCCAGGATAATGCGATAGTTCTTGCGATCTGTTGTACTCAAAAGATTATCATCTGGTTCTTTTTTGAAAAGCAATTCCATTAGACCATTGCTTTTAGGAAAACTTAAATCTTTCACTTTTATCATTTTATCATCAAATTGAATTTGTGAATCACCCATCATGTATACCCCACTGACTTTTCTCACTCCGTATATGTTATCGATTTTGCTGCGGCTTCCATTTAGCATTGATAAAAAGTCTGTCGGTTCAGTTTCTTTATGCGCAGATACAAATGGTGAATATATAGATTTGAATGATGAATTTGCAGAATTGAATGATGAATTCATCATTGTGCTATTTATCGGAGAAAAATCATCGCCATTAGAAGCATCATTATCAAACGCCGAACCCGAGTTATTAATATCGTTTACAATATAACTTGATTCATCAAATCTCAATCTTTTTTTGCAGATTTTCTGTTACTGTCTATGGCCTTAATGTGATTAGAACGTGACACACTTTCAGTTGTCGAATCGACAAGCTTTTCAAGTGGTGTAATAACTGGTTTTAAAGTATCACCAATAACCTTTTCAAAATCATCTCTCCTTTTTTAACAAAGAGTATTTTTTTTTAATAGCCTCGCGTGCTCGTAAGAGCTCGCTAAGAACACTTTTTTCTTCCTTAAAGTCAGGCATGCTGACAAGATGCTGTCTACAATCAAACTGCAAAGATTAAGATTTATACTTCCTTTTTAATGGCAAAACAGTCAAATCCTTTTCTATATCTACCATCATTCATTGCTCTATCTTTGTCAATAGCAACAAATCCATACTTGTCATTCTTCCAGCATTCTGTACAAAGATTTCGAAATTCATTTAAAGTTAAGTCAGTATTCACATGGTCTTCATAGATATGTTTAAGATTAACATCATCTTGACGATAAATTACCATCAAATTAATATTGTCCCTGATGAGATGTTTCGGTATATGAGCATATGACTGACATAGATAAAAGCTATCTACACTTTTGTGTCTCCCCATACAGAAAAAAGCTCTGACGTTATCCTGCTTCTCACAAGCCACATCATCAAAAATCATAATTGAATTAGGTAGGGCTTCATCTGGAGACACTACAGATGCATGTTCACTGAACGATAGATATGATATACCTTCAATTGGTTCTAAAACTTTTTGAAGAAATTGGTATTTCGGTTGATTTAAGGATTTAGAGTATACATACAAATTTTCAAATCTAAGACCATTAGGGTGTGTAATTAGAGCTAATAAACTATTAGTTTTTCCACAGTTCGATGGGCCACAAAATACTGCTCGTATATTATCTGGAAGTAACTCTCCATGTCGCTTTTTTCTTTTCGTTTTTTTAAAATCAAAGTTGCCGACGGGAAGTTTGACGTTCTGCTCAGTAAAATCCATGTTTACGTAACAAAGTCAAATCTAAGATTGACCTTTTCTAAATATAAACGCTTGTTTTATATTTTGATCATCAGTTGTAAATCAACACTCGAAGAGAGATGCTCGTACACAAATCACAGAAGCACCCTAAGGGTAAAGGGTTACTTGATAAAGTAATCAATAACTTACCTATTGAAATGCATATTCCTGGATATCAATATTGTGGTCCCGGAACAAAACTGAAAAAGCGTCTAAAAAGAGGTGATACAGGTATCAATCCACTTGATCAAGCATGCAAAGAACATGACATATCTTATTCTGATAAAAATGCTGATCGAAAAGTAGCTGACATGAAGCTCGCTGATAAAGCTTGGCAGCGTGTTAGAGCCAAAAATGCAAGTCTTAGCGAAAAAGCAACTGCTTTTGTTGTTGCAAATGCTATGAAATTGAAAGGAAAGACAGGAATGGGCGTAAAATTGAGTAAATTAGTAACTGCAAGTAAAAAATCATTAAAACCAAGTAAACATTCTCGCAAAGTTATACAGTCCGCTTTAAAAGGTGCACGTGAAGCTCTCGAGATCGTTGGCGGTAAGAAAAAAATTATCATTCCACGTATTCTACCTGTTCCATCAAAAATAGGTGGCGCTCTGCCTTTTCTCATACCATTGTTCGCAGCACTAAGTGCAACTGGTGCTCTGGCTGGAGGAGCTGCTGGAATAGCTAAAGCAGTAAATGAGGCTAAAGCTGCACAGAAAAATTATGAAGAAAGTAAGAGACATAATAAAACTATGGAAGCTATTGCTCTAGGAAAAGGTCTCTATCTTAAACCATATAAAACTGGAATGGGATTATTTATGAAACCTCATATCGGTAATGGTCAAGTTAAAAAAAAAACTTCGATTTAACTTTGCCAAATCGTGCACTGACTGACTATGATCTTATAAAGTATGCTCGTATGATGCAAATCCCATATTTTCGAGGTGTTTTCATGAGAAATAATCTACCTTCTGATGGCCCATGGCATAACGAATCTGCTATAGTTAACTTAGATGATTTTCAAAACAAAGGCACTCACTGGGTATGTTATTGAAAACGAGATTCTGAAGTGATTTATTTTGATAGTTTTGGTGATCTTAAACCCCCTATAGATCTCATGTTATATTTTAACGTGGAAGAAGTGAAATACAACTATAAAAGATATCAAAATTTTGACTCATTTATTTGTGGACATCTTTGTCTTCAATTCTTGTGTGAAAGACTATAAAAGAAGAGTTTTCAGACAAGCAGGATCATTCTTTTTCAATCAGTCATGGAAGATAGTTTCACTTTGAGTCTTTCAGGCAAATCTTCTATCTTAGAAGCGTAATATTTTCCTTCAATAGAACTACCACAGCATAAGAATTTTGTTTTGGGTTTAGTTGAACTTTTAACATTCAACTCGATTCCCAATGTTGACGATTCGAATAATAAACTTCATATAAACGGAGAGAAGATTATTATTATTCCTACTGGCAGTTATGAAATTGATGCTATTAATCAATTTTTGCAAAAAGATTTGAAATCTAAAGACATCGAGTTTTCCTTGAAAGCTAACAACAATACTCTCAGAAGTGAAATTTATTGCAGCCATCAGATAGATCTTAGTCCTCGCGATTCAATAGGCAGTCTTCTCGGTTTCACTCGTCGCGTTCTTCATGAAGACATTCATCACAGCTCTGATTTACCTGTGAAGATATTGAAAATAAACGCACTCAGAGTAGAGTGTAATATTACTACAGGTGCTTACATCAACGACAAAAAAGTTCACACGATCCATGAGTTTTTCCCAAAAGTTCCTCCAGGATATAAAATCATAGAAGTTCCATCGCATGTCATATATTTACCACTCAATGTTAAGAGTATAGATCATCTTCAAATCCGAATCGTTGATCAAGACGGAAATTTAGTGAATTTCCGAGGAGAGGAAATTACTGTTAGACTTCACATAAAATCTGTATAATGGGAATCGTTTATAATTCAAGTGTGCATATAAGTCAGCCATCATGTCAACCCACCATCAGTCGTCCAAAGGTACTCAAACCGTTAACACGGAAGAGCATCCAGTTTCTCAAAAGCATAGGTCTCAAAGTACGTGGAAAAAGATAAATTGTATCATTCTCTGCTGCTTTCAGAAAAATGGACGAAATTCTAAGCATTCAATCAGGTGTCGCATTCGATGAGTCTATTGCTCATTATGAGGTTCACGCACATCAACCATACTCCACATTAAGTTACAATAATAGTGATGAAATCCGTATTTCTATTCAGCATCAAGATTTATGCCTCTTACCATCATGTAGTTACATCCATGTATGTGGAAAATTACAAAAACCGGATGGACAAGCACTAACTAAAACTAATTTCGTTAACAATGGCATTTGTCATCTGTTTGATGAAATTCGATATGAAATTAATGCTGTAGAGATAGATAAAAGTAAAAATGTTGGTCTGAGTAGTCTCATGAAGGGATGCACTTCATTTAATCCAAATCAGACTTTAACATTAGAAAATGCAGGCTGGCTTGGTGTTGAAGAAGCAAACAAAACAATTGTAGATGATCATGGAAATTTTGACGTTTCTATCCCTCTAAGTATGATTTTAGGCTTCGCAGAAGATTACAAGAAAATTGTTGTTAATATGAAGCATGAACTCATTTTCACAAGATCAAGAAATGACCTGAATGCTATAATACAGGAAGGTACTGTAGCCAACAATGCAACCACATATGAAACTTATCAAATAAAAATATCAAAGATAGAGTGGTTAATGCCATATGTTATTGCATCAGATAAACAAAAAATCCAGCTGTTAAATTTCATTGGCAAAGATAATCCTATTTCTATGAGTTTTCGTTCATGGGAGTTATTTGAATATCCTCTTCTTCCAACAACAAATAAACACGTCTGAACGGTAAAAACTTCAAATCAATTGGAGAAACCACGTTTCGTGATTCTTGGATTACAATCGGGAAAAAAAGGTTCAAGATCTAAAAATGCCAGTCGCTTCGACCACTGTAATATTAGTAATGTGAGACTTTTCTTGAATTCGCAATATTATCCGTACAACAATCTCAATCTTGACATATCTAAGAATCAATTTGCTATTCTATATGATATGTATGCTAATTTTCAGAAAAGCTATTACGGAAGAGATTCACAGCCATTGTTGACAAAGTCTCAGTTTATCAACTTTGAACCACTCATAGTTATTGACTGCTCACGACAAAACGAATCTCTAAAGAGCGCTCCTGTCGATGTACGTCTAGAATTTGAGTCTCAAACTGACTTTCCAGCTAATACTTCAGCTTATTGCATGATCTTACACGATCGCATCATTCAGTACAATCCTATTAGTGGAGATGTTCGGAAGCTTGTCTGAATTATCTTCACTTTACGTAAAAAAATTAATATTTCGAAATGGAATATGTGGTAGACATGATTGGTTTTAAGCAAATGGGTGGTGAATATGTTCTAAAGGAAATAGCAATCATTCCTCTCAACGACAGTGGTGATCCTATCGTTCATCTATTCAAAAAACCTTTTTCATGGAAAAGGCTCTCTGACGAATTACAAGAAGAAAACATTCGCCTCAAACATAATCACGGAATAGCTTGGAATACTGATGGGCTTGACTACTCTCAAATTGCAAACTTACTTCGTGAATATTTACATGATGCTACTAAAATTTTTGTTCTGAATGAATTCAAACGTAAATGGCTGTTACGATTCAAATTTCCTGCTTATAATATCAATCAATACGGCTATCCATCAAAACCATCTTTCAAGTGTGTTACCATATGCACAAACCATAATTCAATTTATAAAACTGTCTGTGCACTACACAATGTCAAACTCATGAAATTATTCTATCTCTCAGAAAATCATTTGTAAGAAAAAAAGACAAAAAAGAAAAAGAAAAAAGTAGTAGAAAACGCTATAGGCATTCTGGATCACTTTCGGATTCTAGATCACTGAGGTGATCTACAATGCGTACTTTCTGGATCACTTTGAGGAGAGAGGGGGTGATCCAGAAGGAACCTGATCCAGTATGCCTATAGCTTATCTACTATTATTATAATAATTTGAGATCCATACATAAGTTTTAAAAAAAATCGTTTGAAATTTTTTTGTTAGTATTGAATTAATATTACTAATTTTTAAAACATTTAAATTGCTCATATTAATTAAACACTGAAATAATTTGTACTTGTAAATCTTAAATTATTGTAAAAATTAATACTTTAAATAAGTATTATTAAAATATTGTATTTTACTTAAAAAGAAGAAACTAATTTTTCCTTTGTTTATCATTCTTTTTATCCTGTAATTATTTCACAGAAATTACAGCGATATTTTCACTGAAATCCAAATAGTGAATATTTCACTATTTTATTCAGCGAAATTTCACTGAACTCTGGTGAAGCGATTTTCACTCACTCATTCAGTGGAAATTTCACTGGACTTCATTGGAATTCCACTAGATTATATTTAGAGAGTATGTATCTATACGTAAATAGCTATAGAACTACTTTTCGACATTAATTTTAATAAATATTTGAGCTAAATACCTGCATAACATAAGGCAGATATTCTTTAATTTTATTATATTTTCACTATTACACTGACGTTCCAAATATTTTTGAGCATTTGTTTTATAAATAAAATAAAATGGTTTGGTTTTGAATCTTTTTTTCATTCTTACTTATTTTTCTCCAAATCGATCATGTAAAATGATTTAAAAGTGATGCCTGAATTATTTAATGGGCCTACAAATCATTCTCAGGTGAAATTTTGAAGTCACACTAAATTTGTATTTAAACTTCTTTGGAAGCACCGTGCGATATCTAAACTTAATGGTATTTTATTGAAACATGGTTAATGACAAAAACTTCTTATCATATCCGATGGATTATCGTAATTAATATTTGTATTATTATAATTATGTAAAAAAGAAAACATTCTGATTTGTTCGGTTTCAAAAATACCTAATAAATGTATTCTCATTTGAGAAGTATCATATCTTGAAAAACATCGACATAAACTATAAAGTATTGCAACAGCAAAGGCAATTGCCAAAAGGCCGCAATCATAATTATTCGTTTGTGATGGTACTGTTTTGAAAACTGTGCTCAATTTTGATTTGTTTGGAAATAATCTGTTTATATAAATCTTATGCTCATTTTGTAGATATTTAAGATTTAAAGTGTCATATATATGAATTATTTTATTATTATAATACATACAATTCCAGTGACCTTTTTCAAAATTTCCGGAAAACAATGCTTCTCCATCAATCGGTACTAAATTAATATATTGCAGTATTTGAATTGGTAAAGTGGTTTGTATATTAAATGAGGTGCACCGATTTCAAAGATTATTAAATCTTAATTTATGAATATCAGTTAACATGTAAGCTAATCCACTATACAATTCTTGTCCTTTAACAATCAATTTATCTTTCTCAGTCAAACCCATTATTAGGAATTGAAAATCTATTAAAAATTTTTATTTATTTTAAATGAACTTTTTTTAAAAATATTCACAATAGAATTACTTTTATATTAACTCATTTAATTAAATATATTTTTACTTTCAAAAGCTGAAAAATATAAGAAATTATGGAAAATACTTTCAATTAATTGTAATAAGATAAAAAATTATAATAAACCCTGTAAAAATGATATAACGATTTGAAAATGGTTATTTTCGGCAATTATATGTATACATAACAAAAAAACATCGGATGAGATTTTTCAAAATTATTAATGGATCAATGTCTTATATTTAATATATATTCAAAGTAAAAAGAATTTTTATTAATTAAGATCATTAGAAAAAAAAATTATGACTCCATTTGAATTTTTTTTCAGGCTTAAAATCCATCCTGATACCTTCAACAGTTTTTAAATGTAAATACCGTGAATATTTGTGAATAATTATAAATAATTGTGAATAATGCAATCATTATAAGTAACTAAAAATAATGATATTTCTGTTCTATTTACAACAAACCTTTCTGAATAATTAAATACATATTTATATAATATTATAATTTTTAAAGGCAATTTAACAATAGTACTTTTTGATACTAGTGCATTAAATTATAAATATTCTTGCGGTCGATATGCAGGAGGGTCAGCAAAGCCAGCCCAAGTGTCATAACAATCGCACGAATATTTATAATTTTACGCACTAGTAACAAAATAGTATATTTCGGTACTAGTGCGATAAAGTGATTTTTTACTCCTGTGGCGGTTTGCGCCCGAGCGAAGCGAGGGTGAAAAGGTCACACAAGTAAGAAATCACTTTCTCGCACGAGTATCGAACACTATTTTTTGACACGACGTGTGAGAAGCTCCATTTTCGCACGTGTCACTTTGTATAGCGTGCATGAAATCGAGCTTCTCGCACGGCGTGTCAAAAACGTTTATTTTATTACTATTCCAAATACAGAATTATTATATATATATATATTTTCGACAGTTGACGTTGTATAAAAAAATTGTTCAGACAAAAGTTATTCGAGAGAATGGGGGCTATCTTTCTATGAAATCAGTTTTGACCTTGAATATTATTTTCAAGGTCATTTGAAGGTCAAAGTGATTTTTTGAATTGGAACCCCCATTTTTGATCCCGGATTCAGAAAGAGCAAGAAATTCTACGTTCAGATAAGGTATTATGTGCGGGGTGCGGTTGACCCCTCTAAAGTCATGTAGGGGTCAAATTTATTATTTTCTTCATCTATGCATACGAATAATCAGGCAAGGGTGAGGTTAATAATGATAATAATAATAACAATAACCCAATAACCCAAATAACCAAACCCAATAACCAAAATAAATAAAAACAGTCCACTGTTTTCTTCAAAACCCCTAATTTTTTTTTCGGATTCGGAAAAAAAGTTCAACAAAATTGTCTTAAGTTGTAGGTAATAGTAGGGGTCAAACAACAGTAAAATTGAGTTCGAACTCTATTTTGATTTTTAAAGCCAAATTTATGTATTCGAAGCCTTCACGAGAAGAATTGTTTTCCATCTTGTGGAAAAACAAATTATTTTTATTCTCTTTTCCGGTGTGATTCCGGACAAGCCTATAAAGTTTCATCTAAATCGATAAATAACACTTCTTTAGTATTATTTATAACAGAGGTGACTCGTGAACAGCCCTTCTCAGGATAGTTCACGTGGAAATTTCTTAGTGTCTAGTGACTCAAAATGACCAAGTATGCCGGATTATTTGAGAAACGATTGCCTAGATTGGTTAGATTGATTCACGTACCTAATTGTAGTATGAATACACGTAATGAGCAAATGTTCAGATAAACGGACTTTTATTTATTTAGGTTATTGGGTTTTGGTTATTTGGGTTATCCAGTTATTGGGGTTTTGGGTTATTGGGTTATTATTATTATTATTATTATAATTATTATTATTATTATTATTATAATTATTATTATTATTATTATTATTATTGGGGGTTGGCTTGGAGAGACCCTTCAAGTCAGTGTCATCTTTCAGGTTCCGGGCATTGCCCAACCGCTCCTGGGGGTCTTCGTCGCATCAATGCTCTCTGCAGCACTGCTATAACGAAGACCGCAAATGGGAAGCTCTGGCCCGAGGAGGAATAACCTCGCAAAAAAAACCAGTCACTATCTGACCCGGATAGTAGTAACACTGATAGGGTCCCGCTTGGGGTTACAAGAGCAGGGGTGGTTACCTGAATAAATCGACCTGCCATTCATTGTTCGCACCTCTTGGGTGATGGGTTTATGGGGCAGTTGCTTTATCTATAAATGGGAGGCGAGAGTATGTAACCTTGTGATTGTAGCCATAGGATGAATGATTCGAGAACTCTATAAACGGGTATCTCTCGATGTTTCTGCCAATGCACGGAGCATAGATGAGCTGTAGGTACAGAAAGGGCAACTGAGTATGGCACCTGCATGCCTATCGTGGTCAGGGCCGCGAGTCCTATAAACGGACTCTGAGCGGTCAAATAGAGACGGGTAGGCACACATGCTGGAATGCCCTATAAACGGGTTATTTCTGGCAAGTGACACCACATGTGGAGCATGGACTTAGGGGCTCCTTAAAAGGAGTATCGCCTAATCCGAGTGAATGATGAAGAGTTAATGAGGGGGCTCTGTAAAGTGAGCATCTCCCGAGCAAGTGGAGGCACGTATGCATGATGGATGAGTGAATGAAGATATTACTGTCCCATACGAAGCGAGCCGCCGTGTTTGCCGTGCGGTGCGACCCGTGAGCGGCCAAAGGGTGATCCTGGGTGGGAATACGATCTGAGGTTGCGCGCCGAGGTGACCTCAACCATCTTTGGCTCCTGATGACTGCAAGACGGGAGGCTAGTATCCAGCCAGTACTGACCAATCGGCTTTTGGCGAGTTCAGCTGTCGTGCGACGTCTGTCGGAAATCTCTCAGAGAGCTGAGCATCTTGTGGGGGTGCGGAGCTCGAGGAGACGGAGATGGGCTAGTGCGGCTGTCTGCGCTATACTTCAGTATGATGTACCGAGCTTGGCGCCGCCATTCTGGGTCATGTTTTCAGATGGCCACGTCAAGTTGCTCTCGGAGTGAAAGCCCGGTGAGGATCCAGATGGGTCGTACACATACTGAAATGAATTTTATTTTTTCAGATCATGGAGACCAACACACCACAAACCAAGAAGAAGATGAGTGAGGAGGTAAGTATAGGCGATGAGGGAGGCTGCGATAACAGCAACGCAGATCTGAATACCCAGGCCTGTTTAAAAAAGATAATGAAGTTGATCCAACTAATGATGGAAACAACGAAAAAGCAGAAAGGCATAGACCTAAAAATAAAAGATGCTTTACCGGAGATGCAGTTTATGATTGCAAAACTCCAAACCCTGCACGAATCTAGGGTCCCGGAGAAAGAGACCCCCAAAGTGACAGGGAAAACACAGACAGCTAAGAGAACTGCATCTGTGTCTCCTGCAACTCTACAGGAGAAAAACAAAAACAAAAAGAAAAGAGAGGAAAATATGCAGGAGACAAATCTCTCGATCTCGGGAAACGCGAGTCCATCGACAGCTACTCAAGGCGAGGGATGGACCCTTGTCCAGAAGAAGAAGAAGAAAAGGAAAAAGAAAAAGAAGAAATCAAAAAAGATAACGGAAGGAGGGAGTTAAAAAAAAAAGGAGTTAGAACCAGGTCAGAGGCAATAGTCCTTAAGCCCAAGGAAGGGAAGACATATGCGGACGTATTAGGAGGGATCCGCAATAAAGTCGACCCTGCAGAGCACGGAGCGGAGGTCAAAAACATCCGCCGTACTCGAACAGGAGACATTCTGATTGAATTAAAAGGCTCAGGGACAAGTAACGAAGAACTTGTCAGAGCATTGAAGGAAGCAGCAGGCGATGAAGCTAGTCTTCGAACCCTGACTCCCATGTCCACTTTGGAGATCAGGGACATCAACTGCTGTACCAATGAGGAGGAAGTCCGAAAAGCCCTCTGTGAGGTCTTTCCAAACAGGGAAGATCCAATTGCACTAAGACTTACGAGGGTAAACAGAGCCGAGCAGAGAATGGCCGTCGTCACTGTTACAGAGACGGAGGCCAGGAAGCTGCTCGAGACTGCTCGAATTAAGATAGGGTGGGTCAATTGCAGGATCCGACGGAGACAAGTCGCTGAACGATGTTACGAATGCTTAGCGTTTGGACATATTAGCGCCACTTGTAAGGGACCAGATAGGAGTAATTGGTGTTATCGGTGTGGTGGGACTGGGCATAAGGCACAGATGTGCTCTGCCGCACCTAAATGCTTCCTGTGCAATGTAACAGGTGCATCTGCTGAAACCGTGGCCCACGCTGCAGGTTCAGCGGCCTGCAAGGCTTATCGGAAGGCATTGGGAGACAACCGCAGGAATGGCTAAGATCCTGCAAGCTAATCTCTGGCGAAGCAGGACGGCTCAGAACCTTTTGACCCAAATCTGTCTTGAGAAAGACGTTGACCTTGTATTCGTCAGCGAACAGTATCGGGACAGAGATGGATCAGAATGGCACAAGGATGATCTTGGCACGGCGGCCTTATGGGTTTTTAATTCACGTCGGATCGATGTGGCGTGCCATGGATCTGGCGAAGGCTTCGTTTGGGCGAGGTGTAGCGGCGTAAACTACGTCAGCTGCTATCTCACTCCAAACGAAAGCATCGGCGACTTCCAGAAGAAGCTGAATGCACTGGAAGACGCGACCAGAGAAATGGAGGGCGAGCTTGTAATAGCGGGGGACTCCAACGCTAAAGCCATAGAATGGGGCGAGAGCTACTCGGACTCCAGAGGGAAAAGAGTGATGGACATGGTGTCCAGACTGGGACTGGTGGTATTGAACACCGGTTCCACCTCGACCTTCAGGAGGCCCGGGTGCATATCCGAAGGAGGTAATGCCTCAGAACAGGCTGAAATGATAACCGAAGCAGTAATGCGAGTTATCAATCGAGCCTGTGGAGAGGCAATGCCAAAAACGATCGAACTTGAAGGGAGACGGCCTGCTTATTGGAGGACGAACAAGATCGCGGAACTGCGGCGGAAGTGCTTTCGGCTACACCGGTTAGCACAGAGAGCCAGAAAGCAAAACCGCGAAACCGCTCGAAAAGTCGATGAGTTTCTAGCAGCAAAAAGATCCCTGGATCGGGCCATTACTACGAGCAAGCACCGATGTTTTGAGAGTCTAAGGGAGGATCTGAACAAAGATCCGTGGGGGATTGAATATAAAACTGTTATGCGCAAAATAGGGGCGTTCGTAAAAGACGCCCCAAAAAGCGCGGCGGTTATGGACCACATAGTCCAATCCCTCTTCCCCACTCATCCAAAGCGGGAGGATGATTCCTTTGCTCTCGATAACTAGGAGGTGCTTCTCTTCACTAGAGTGGAGTTGGAGAACGCAGTGCATTCTCTAAAAAACAAGAAGGCCCCAGGGCCTGACGGTATACCGACCGAGGTGCTGAAAGCCGTGGCACATAGTCACCCAAAGCTCTTGCTGTGGATGTATAATTCTTGCCTCCAAGCAGGGAGATTCTGCTCTTGGTGGAAGGAGGCAAGGTTAGTCCTCATCAGCAAGGGAAAGGGACGGCCGGATGAGCCCCGGTCATACAGACCCTTATGCATGTTGGACGCAGCTGGAAAACTCCTGGAAAAGCTCCTTAGACCCCGCCTGCATGCTGCCCTTGCAGCCGCGGGCGATCTCTCCCCGAATCAGCATAAATTCAGGAGAGGAAGGTCTACAATAGGAGCCATCCAGGAGGTAGTGGAGGTCGCCAGAAGCACGGAGCGCGGGAATCATTTTTCGCGCCCGATATGCCTTGTGGCGACACTAGACGTAAAAAATGCGTTCAACTCGCTAAGGTGGGTTAATGCTCTGCAGGAGATGGAGCGGACCTTCAAGGTACCTAGGTACTTTCTCCGAATCGTAAGGGATTATTTGAGGGACCGCTTTATCCAATATGATACTGCA